>WURT03306257.1:0-24788 GCA_009936505.3 Holothuria glaberrima
AGCATATGTGGCACCAAATTGCATGTAAGGACACCCAATTTTTCAAAAATTTTCAAAGGGGGAGGGGGACATCCCCTCCCCCTTAGACCCCTGCCCAAGCCGGCGATCAAACAACATACTGTATCCTCCCTCCCCCCTACTGACCCTAGCTATTTGCATATTTCAATGACTTGGTCAGATATTCTGTGAAAATTTATGCTCCTCCATTAAACAAAACTTATCGCCCCCAGCTTGGTTTAGCTCCCTGTTCTCCAAGTCTGGTTACGGACCTGAGTTTAAGCTCAAATTTATTGTTAGCTTTGTTAAGTAGGAACCGCACATAAGCATTTTGGTGACATTCTCATTGAATTCTCACGTGAGTTAACCACCGAGATATAAGTTACGTAATTCAAACCTGAAATGACCTCTTAGCAGGCCGAAGTGACATGATCATAGTTTGGCAGGGCTCACACTGATCAGCACTCCGGTGACAGAATACGAGAAATTGAAAAAAATCAGGGAACTTTTTCTCTTAATTTATGATCTCAACAGCAAACTGTTGTAAGAAGTCACGAATGCTAAAATAAAATATTCAGTGCATGGCATTATGGGAAATCTGTGATGCTACACTGGCCTACTAATGGAACATCTCGTATACCTTTACCCATGTAAATAGAATATGCAGACACTTTGAGTGTCGTAACCTTTATTCTCAAAACATTTTACGCTCCGTCCCAAATAAATGTTATTCAATGTTTCAGTGGTGCGAAGCTTCAAGGTCAACTAAATAGTTAAATTTTAAAGAACAAAATATTTTGGAAGCAATCCGTCGGTATTACATAAGATTTTGTAACCTTGAAGAAACTAGAATGTTTTTTTTTTTTTTAAAGAATAACATATCTTTAAAACAGTAACATCTTAAGTTATGAAAAAGCTATGGATGTGGGATTTGAAGGGCATGTGATGAAATATTATTTTCTTTCATTTCACATCCTCTGAAAGAGTCACTGGAATATTCCTTTAACCATTTCTGCCCCATCATGTTGCACTTTTGTAATGTGGATGCTTTCGCACCATTACATCATGCGTTTTCAAACTTGTAAGTAAAGGCAAGCAAGTGAAGGCGCTAGATACATGACTCTGCCGGTAAACTTGAAGTTGCACTGTTTGAGCTAAATTACGGCAAACGCGTTTCTTTTGATAACATTAAAATGTAGCATATGAAAACAGTTTACAGTATGTAGTTGGCAATGCTTAGTCCTGCTTGATAAGATAACGAAATTAAGGGAAAAGGTTGGTTTCCGCCAAGAGATCGGAACTGTGTATGTCAAACATATAACTTACAACTGTTTGCTCACAACTGTAACTTACAACCATTTGCTCACAACTGTAACTTACAACTATTTGCTCACAACTGTAACTTACAACCATTTGCTCACAACTGTAGCTTACAACTATTTGCTCACAACTGTAACTTACAACCATTTGCTCACAACTGTAACTTACAACCATTTGCTCAAAATAGTTGGCTTATTAAAGTACAATGTATTTCTGCTAACTTACATACCGTTGTTAGTTGTTTCCCAAAACTTGCTTTTCGGTATTTAAAGTGTCATGTGGCCCCGTGTCGATTACTTCGGATGTCAAGAGGGCAATGACGGGATTACGTTATGACGCAAAAGTCAGGTATCCAGCGCCTTAGGTGCTGAGGCGCGCCTGCCGCTGGCTAGCAAGTAGGTCTACATCATTAACTTACACCTACACAAATGCAGACAGCTTATTTTTGTACCGGTCGGCTACGCGCTTCCGTGTACGTGCCCGTTCGAGTGCTACACATCGCCAACAACAGTTTGTGCGGTCATCTGTTCATGTACCTAATCTAGCTTACTTCATCGTTTGTCCTCCAACATTTACGTACGCTACGTCAATACATATGGTCTATTGAAAACATCACTCAAGGTGAAGAGTAATACTGCATGGTCCAGTGGTTAGAGCATCCGACTTGCAGCCGGAAGGTCTAGGCTTCGAATCCTGGCCGGGTCATACCGAAGACTTTACAAATGGAACTTACTGCCATTGTGCTTGGTGCTCAGCATAAGCAAATGGAGTAGGGAAAACAAGCCAGTGAGCCACAACTGGAAAAAAGGCCGGCTCGACTTAAACCAATTGGTTAGAAACTGGGCCGTACAACCTCATCTAACTAACTAACTCAAGGTGAAGAGATGACATCACTCCTGTTCGCTCTTGCATACGTAGCAGGTTGTTCAGCATTTTTCTTGTTCAGAATTATAAAAGGAAGCCTTTGAGAGGGGCTGAGCAAACAGAGTTCGCTCCGCGGGCTAGTTTGCTTTCTGATCTCTCTTGTTAACAAGAGCAGTAATGGCGTTTTATATATCCACACATACCATTAAAATGAAACTTTCACCAGAGTTCTTAGCTTAAGTTGCTTTTTTTACTAATAAGGAAAGATTTTGTTTTACACCCTCTCTTCAAAGGTCACTTAAACTTGAGTTAGTTTTACAAAGTATCGTTATTCATGTTTTGTTTAGCAATCATGTGGCGATAGTTTATAGTTCCAGTGCCCCTGAAATGTTTGACCATGGAAGAACTACTTCGGAGGTAGTACTTCTATGGTCAAACTTATGTATAATAACTCCTTGCGCTTCCTTTTTGATGCCATACGGTAATTATGTGCAGAAACAGGCAAAGATGTAGGAGGCTGTTCGAGACTGGGGGATGAACCTTGTTTTGGATCGCCGTCCTGGGGAGGGGTCTAAGGGGAGGGGGTCCTCCTCCCCTTTGGAAATTGTTGTTTATATTTGAGGGCCCTTAGATGCAATTTGGTGCATCATTTTTGGACAAATATTAAAAATAATTACTGCAAATTTTTGACATTTTTTACAGAAGAGACAAGTAAGGGATTTTCGTCCTTTGATCTAGGGGACGGAAGCATATTTGGGCACCACCACATTTTAACTGGGGGTTTTAGCCCCCAGCCTCGCTTCTACGCTTCCACGCTTCCTACGCCTATGGAAACATGAAAGTATGGCAAACAGGAGGAGATTGGTAAAGTTAACCTGTTTCAGAAAAAGTTGCTTATTTCCTCTAAAGGCCCTAACTGAAGTTTCCTAAAATATTTAACGTCTTCGACATTTATTTATTTATTTTTATTTTTATTTTTATTTTTATTTTCACTGGATGAAGGGAGACTATATGTCCAAAAAGTAAAACGAAACGGGACTTGTGAGCTTGTGGTTAAATGTGTGTTCGAACGTCAGCTTTTACTTAAAATTCCTCCTAAATGAAACACTGCATTTTTTTGGGTAGAATCAAAAAGATGAAGAAAGAGTCATTGAACAAAAGAAAGGTCTAAAATTTAAACTGTCGTTTATTTCTTCCGTTAAGAATAATCTTCTGCAGTATATATACATATATATACATATATATATATATATACCGCACAAGCCAGGCTACGGCGCTATTCAGAAATTCTTCCTTCTTTATCCTGTTCAATTAAATTCATGGTGAGACGATGATCAAACTCTGTTTCATCTAGACAGTTTGGGAGGTTGGCCGCAACGTGACACCAGAGCTGGGCTCGGAATCCTCACGACTAACACAAGACGATATGGGCTCCCAAAACTGGTCAGCTGTCACCATTCTTCTTTTGAGTACGGTTGTATAGTTCAGGTGACATAGTGAGCTTGAAGACTGATTGACGGAAATATCCTTTACAGACATGCATTTTTGAGTTCCTTGCACTTTCAACGGCTTCAGGCAAAGGGGTTGGTAACATAATGTACCTCACTTATACAATATATTGGTGGGATTTAAAACAGCTTTGTAAGTGCAGTCAATACAGAATGAATCTAAGATTATTAGCCTTAACAGCTGAGCAAAGATTTAACATCATCAATAACATTGTTTTACTTTGAAAACCATTTTATAATTCTGAATTAAACTCTAGTTTTAGTTCTTATGCCCATCGACCCCCCCCCCCCACAATTCCCAAAACGTGTATGCGTGTGGGTTTTTCAGGCAAGGTTACGTATTATGCAGCCTGACCAGTTTCTGAATAAGAGCCGGTGATTTAAGTGCATTCTACCACGAGAAAGCACTTATAAATACAATGAAGTTATGCTGGGAGGCCGTTTTTTTTTTTTTTTTTTGGTTTTCGCCACACTGAGTGGCTATAAAATCTCCGATGGTTTCTTCGTACTGATGAACTGAACGAAAAATTTCGTCCGCTAAGTGGGCTATGGTGGCGTTTAATTGTAGAATGATAGGATGTGACTGTTGGGGTTATCAAGTTTCAGTGTGTTGGGAGTTGCTTGTAATGTCTTATTTGACAACAGCCTCATCATTCTTTTATTTACATCCCACCCATGAAGTTAAACGCGGGGATCTATCATGACCGATATCACTTTCAGGAATAAACGTCTCGTCATACGTCCTTGCACCACGTATCAAAGTCATGTTGCAAAAAGTGCAGGTTTGTGTTCGATATCCATGATCAGCGAGTTGGTGAAAGTTTTATAGCTGGGTATGGATAATCGTGTCACACCTTAATGAGAAAAAGGTTGCTTGAACTTTAAAGGGGAAATTGTCTCATCCCAGAAAGGCCCAATTCTCTCAACTAAGTTAGTACTAGCCCGCCCATAACTGTTCTTAGCTTCTCCTTTGTGCAGACACTAACACAGTTTATTGCTTAAGCCATATCCTTGTGAACACACAAGCCCTTAACGTGTAATCAAAACATTCTCTATACATGCTGTGTAATATGAGCTGCTTTGCATTTTTGGAATTTTGTAATTCTAATGTCAGTCAAGAGTAGTCGCCAACTGAAACTTTTGCTTACCCCCAACTGAAAGTCATACCTGGGGTGATGCAAATCCCTCTTTAAGAGTTAAAGGTCTGTGTATATGAATGTCATACCTGGCCTACTTGTTGTTAAAAGTATTAAAAAGTTATAAATTGTCTCACTTTTCATCAAAAAATATCAAATATTGACCACTTCACAAGACAGGTACTGTTATTGCAGTAACATCATGAATAAACATGAGCAACAAAATCAAATTTGTAACTTGGAAAGAGAGACTCATACGTCTTATGTTATATCCCTTTTTCAACTATCATACCAAAGACAGTTGCAGAGGCGGATCCAGGGGAGCCTAACAGACTTCCCTATTGCCCGTCATGCGTGATAAAAAGTTGAGGCTTATAAAAACGCTTCAAAATGTGTCAAATATTTAGCACCATTTTGCATCTCAACCCTCTTCTAAAAAACAAATGTTCCAAAAGGGGAGGAACCCCCTCCCTTAGACCGCTCCCCCAGGACAGAGATCAATCAAATCTTGTGCCCCTCTATTGAAAATTCCTGGATACACCCTGCAATTGTAATTTTGGCGTTCCCTGAAGGATGTTTTTTTAATTTATTTTTTAGAAGTAACTATTGACTATATGGAAAATGTCCACTATTTTGTAAGTAATCAACACATAACTTAAAAGAATTGACAAGCGAAATACCGACAATGTGCAACACTGCACGTCACTTTTTCTGTATGTTATATGAAAAAATCTTAGAAATGGTCAATCTTTGAAGAAGTGTATCTTGAAAAAGGCAACCGATATTCAGCTTGAAATCAAAATCAAAATTTTTTGCCTCTTACAAAGTTTCAAGTTGTCATTGACCTGATAAATTTTTACACATTACCCCCCTCCTCGAAAAAATGTTTGTCCCCTTGAAGACATTCCGCTCCCCCCTTCAGTACCTTGTCTGACCAGGGGCCTAATTCAAATAATTAGAACAGCTTTTCGTCAGGGAATCTTAATCTATATCGTTGTTGGGTGAAGGCTGTTTTAGGTACATGTCCACAGACCTTTACGTAATGAAAACAATACATACAGGTTGCACATGAATATTCCTATATGTGCAGTAAACCTGAGGGCCTGGGGTAGGCAGGCCCCGACCCCCTAGGGACATTACAAATGTGCGATTTCAGGGCAAAAATGTCTTGTTATTCAAATTTCAGGGAAAAAATCATGACATGATTTATAGCAAGTTAGAAACTATTTCAAGGAAGTGAAGTGATTTTCGCCCCGTGGTAAATGTTTCCTCACAAGTGAATACCGTAGTTAGGAGATTCTCAAACTACTGGCTTAAAGGAGATAATTGCAGTCACTTCGAGTTGAAAAAGTGTACAAGAGTATCCTATCTTAAGAATGGCTCTTTTGATAATGTCGCAAAATTTGTGTTTCCGAATTGCATAGAGTCATGCAAAAACTTATTTTATTTGAAATAGCATATCCAATGTTATGTCTGCAGTATTATTAAAGGCACTTGAAAGTGAAATGAGAAGAGATTTGCAAGAGTTAACTGATGTTTTTAAAATAAATTTGGGGAAACTGCTTATTTCATTTCTCGACCTTTTGACTAAGATCATATGTAGTATTTGTTCTTTTCAGCAGTTCAAGAACGGTACTAGGCATGACAGACCCTTGATGTAGAGGTCTGAGGGTCGAGAGGTTTGTCAGTTAAGTTTGGCGTCCTTTCGTGGACGTAGCTCTTGTGGTGAGCCGATCTTCTTTAGGAGTAGCGTTTGGTTTCGCCCCTTGGCTCTTCGACAGAGGGTCGAGGGGACTTTGGAAAAAAATACTGTTTATTTCCTTGAAAGTTTAAACGACCGTTAAAATTAACTCAAGAAAAGTGGAAATTGTATATTAAAAAGAAACTGCTATGTAATTTCAACTTACATACATCTACATAAATTGCCCTTGGAACTAAGTAAACTAACAAAAGTGTAAATTGTTCTAAGAGATACTCACCACCTGACCTCATAAGAGAACAACAAATAATCCTCGGCCTTCTGAGTGAGTATAACCCGCACAGTTATTTTCGTATCTTACCAAGTACAATTTATCTTCTGCAAGTTGCAAATAAGTTCATTTATAAAGTAGGTCATACATTATTATGTGCGTAATAAAGGCAACAGTTCGGAGTAATGTCGATTCGTTGCTAACTCGTCGACTTCCGAAATTGACAAAACAAATGCATCGCGAGATGAAACACTAGCTCAGCACCCCGCTGATGGAATGCACTAGGTACGCTTTCATAACCTTCTGTGATTAAGGACCTCAGTTATTTAGATGCATCGAGTCGGGAAGCTTTACATCAGCCTCTCGAGATGATGCCGTTAATTGGCGGGTCAATGTTCGTGTTAAAAGTCAGAATGATTAGAAAAATATCACTTCGACAGCTGTTTCATTAAAAAAAAAGTTAAAGGGGTGGTGACATGTGAAATTGTATTTGAAATTTCTTGTCAGTCCCTTTTTGGCGTCACCGATTTGCTTATAAAACTGATGTTTATTCATAGCAAGGATATAAAATAGAAATGACCGTTTACAATGGTCAATATTTGATAAAATTTGACGAAGATTGCAGCAATTTTTTTCGGTTTAGTTCCTTTTACATCGAACGACCAATAATATCACTTTTAAATCACCTGACCTTTAAATCTATGAATAGCAGAGTCTCGGCTGTCATTTGAAAAAAGTAGGTAAAAAATTTAGATAAAAGACGGTCTTGAATCTTCGTTAACTCTGTAATCACTGTAAAATACTTGCAGTTGTTTCAATACACAGTGACATCTGCTATTCGGCCAGAGTTGTGTATTTATACTATATATCAAAAGCCAATCATTCCAACGCTGCATTTGTTAAATGGGTTCCTGTGTGGTTAGTTGGGATTTTTAGTCCCTAAATCCTAAATAAAGCTGTTCGACTTCTTGTAGATGAATGTTTATATGTATATATATATATATATATATATATATATATCATGATGATCACAACCTAATTCGTGATAAAAAAAAGAAAGGTAAAAAATTACCCCCGTCCTTTTCTCTCTGTACGTCATTTCCTTGAGTATGAGTAAAAAATTCTTTATAAGCCCCAAGTCGTCAAAAATCTGCGAGTACAAACGCATTCTCATGAACCGAAGTACAGTCAGGTGTGCAAAAACGTGAGTATGAATACGTACTCAGTGCAAGTAGGCTAATTGAGAGTAAAGAATATTACATAGTGTGGAAATTGCTCAAAGTACTTTTAGAACACACCCGTTTCACAGATGAGAGGTATGAATTCCTATGATTCCTAAGGCTGTTGCGAGTGAAACTGTGAAGTGTTTTCATCTTGAAAGTAACATCACACTTAAACAAACTATTGGAAACTCACATTGCTATGTTAAGGCTGTGTTGATTTGTTCCAACTTACTCTGATAGCAAGTGCAAATACTCCTGAGGCCGTTCCAACTGAAATTTGCCTGGTCTCAGATATATATATGTGGTCGAATGTCATCTGCTTGGTGAAACATGCAAGTTCTGTTTACTTACAAGGATTGATACCTTAGGACTGAGTAACCCAGAAAAAAGAAACAATGGACCCCAGCTATAAGGGACTAAGGCAATGTATACGCTAGGATATCTAACCTAGGCAATTTTTGCAAAGTAATTTCTGCAATTAATGCTGGGTTTGTTTAATTGATACCCTAATAATACCACAATTGTTAATTTTTATTTACACATTTATCTTTTTCAAATGACGTGTTTGGATACATTGTTAATAACCTAATGGGGTTTTAGATCTTACACCAAGATTACCCAAAGGTTAACGTAGCCAAGTGAGATCAACTTATAAAGCAAAGCAGAACACATTAGCCGTTCCCTTTTAGTATCGATAATAACATGTTAAGGATATTCAAATTATTAATGTTTCATAGATTGTAGTAGATCGTCCTTAAGAACTAACCGACTATA
This sequence comes from Holothuria glaberrima, assembly GCA_009936505.3. Taxonomy (NCBI): domain Eukaryota; kingdom Metazoa; phylum Echinodermata; class Holothuroidea; order Aspidochirotida; family Holothuriidae; genus Holothuria; species Holothuria glaberrima. The sequence goes on from WURT03306257.1 coordinate 8,793, forward strand.
AAACGACCAAAGATTCATTGTGAAATTGCTTTGGGTGCAGTAATCCAGTATCATGCTTTGGGCAAACTCTCAACCAATATAACACGCACTCCCTTTTTGTTCTCAAAGAAAGTAACTCATAGATACACTTGCAAGTTGCCTTTTCAAACATAGGAAGCACTGTCACTGTCAACCTGAGACTAAGGGAAGTAAACTGTTGTACGAGAATATTAGGGTACTATAACCAGTTAACAGAAGTCGAAAGCATTCCATCCCAACAGGTTAGTCGTAGTCCCTACAAGTTGGTCGTTTTGTCTCTACCAGTCTTATGAACCTTGCAAGACAGTTTCGCAATATGGCCTGTCCTTGCAAAATTGACGACGTTAATATAAGTACGGTATATACCAATGTGCACCCGCACGTGCGAACTCTAGCAATCGTAAGTGTATAGTTTTTGCCGTCCAGAGGACAATGATAACTAGAAATGAATAACATCATCCTCTCAGGACAGCTAAGTAAAATATGAACTCCTGCTGTTTTGACGTAAAATTTTTACATATAATTAATGGATAAAATTGCCTTTTTTGTGTACTTGCTCAAGAAAAGGATAATTTCTACATTATTTATGTGTCATTTCCCTTTATTGCACAAGATGCGTGTAATATTTAACAATTATTATTTTTGCATGTTTGCTTAAATGTTTTGGAGTGATTATGTATATGTAATTAAACTTTGAAGCGTATTTCTGTGCGTGCAGTAGGTGATGTTTTTATCAGCTTCTTTTGGAGAACCATCCATTTCCTCCTAATAGTCTAAAGTTAGATAATCCATCGGGAAGCGTTCCTACCACAATTGATTAATGACTTGTAACTGGGTGTTGGGTATTAACATAATTTGGCTTCAGACCTTGTCTACCTATACGAATTTTTTGTATACTGAGTGTTAGAGAATTATCCCATCAGAACTTACAAAAATCATAAAACAGTTAAGGTTTATTTATAGGCAAGATCGACATTGTTTTTGAAATCTATGGCATTCAGAGACCGTAAAACGTAGTTTACTCTTTGTTCTATTAAAGAAATCATAATTTCAAACCCAGCTTTAAGTCGGTCGAGAAGAGACAGCTGCAATAAAAAACCGTAGTCGGATAGTAAAATTCTTGTCAATCTATACGTTTGTTTGTGGCCGTTTGCCAAGGTCTCCTACACAACCAGAACCTACAGTGTAATCATTATAGTTTCAAATAAGATGATCATAGCTTGATTTACAGGAACATAAGTGTGATTGAGAGGGTTGATTTCAAAAAAGTAATGTATGCCTTTCCCAGAACCATCATTTCATTAGGCGTTCGTACGTCAAAGTATTCTCCGAACAAATATAGAATTATGATCTTATAAAGATAAAAAGAGTCAATTTTGATTAAGTTGATATGATTTCGCAAAAGAAATTTCATAATGCCACTTTTGTGGCGAACGCTGGCGTCAAATTCGTCACTGGTATAGATTACTTGTAGAGAGGCTCTTATGCTTGCATGTGTACATAGATAAATACAATTTCTGTGCACGCCTTGTTTAGGGACACATTTTCATCGGGTTTGATGTATGTAATCCGATATTTTCCTTAACATTGCTAAGTAAATTTCAGAATCTTACGTAAACGGCAATCAGTACTTGCCAATTTTACAAATTGAGATTCGAAACTCAGGGGATTGCTGATATAAAATGTCATTATTTAGTCCCTAACGGAGATTTTGAAAATTAACACGATTCTGCACCACGTGTCATACATGTTGTCTTTCAAAGAAATGCACGACATTGAAAGCGTCGGAGGGAAAAATAACCATACTGCATTTAAAAGAAAAAAGTATTTAAACAATTCTTTTCCTAGTAATATCGGAGTTGAAAACCGATTTGTCTCATATAAGTGTCAAGTGTACACATCTTAAAGGTACAACCCTTTTAGAACATCTAGGTTAAGAGTTAATTGAGGAGCAGTGGATCCTCATGTTTAAGTTTCTGACCCAAAAAGTGTGATTTAAAACAGGTGGTCATTTTGACGTCACAGATAGGAGCCACCTCCAAGTAGATCGTGTGAATGTCCTACATGATATATCTTGGATATGGATATTCAACTTTGCAAACAATCTTTGGCAACAATGAATTTAAATTTTACTTAAAAGGTGGACCACGATCGCGTGAAAAGAGTACAAAGAAATCTGCTTCAAGTGTTGAAGCACTGAGGAGAAGTGCTTTTGAATCGATAAACCCGTGAGATAAATATTCCAGTCAAAAACTTAAAAGGGGTAGAGAAAAATAGGACAAAATCTCACTGAAAGAGAAATTATCAATATTACGATGGAACACAAGTGTATCGCGCGGCAAACAACTTTTGTTACGTAAAATACACTGATGACGTCTTATCTTTCTCTCGGAATCAGACTGTTCATGTAGCAAACGAACCCTTATAAAAGTCAAGTATTGAAATTTTTAATCTTTAACTTGTAACAACATAACAACCGATGAAATCACCAATGCCGTCTCCTTCTGTCAGGAAACAAACTGTCTTCATCTAACAGTATCATAATTTTCGTCCATCACAGTACTCCCACTTTTCCCGAAAATACTGGAAATGCGGGAAAGTTCTGTTTCTTCTGCTGAACTTTGCAAAAGAAGAAATTTTGGAGAAATTCAGAAATTTGAAGGAGAAGCCTATTTTTTTATTTTTTATTTATTATTGTTATTTATTATTATTATTTTTTTTTTGTTAAAAATTGTTTTTCCTTTATTTCTATTTTTACCTGAAAGAAAATGACGACAAACAATTCAGGAAACGCTCTTGAAATATTTCAGAAAATATAATTAAATTTTCAAATTTCGTACTCAGTTTCAGAACTTGTTGCTTCTAATTGCAGACTTTTCTTTATAATTCACAAACAGAATTAATAACAGGGTTAAACGATTACGGTATTCAAAAGGAGCTTGGGAACTTGTAGTAAAGCAACACAGTAGTAGCGTTAGCGCAAAGTTGACAGGCACTCAATTTAACATGGCACCGGTTGTTTATACTTTCAGTTCTCATCATGCATTTTAATCATTAAAATCTGCTATTTGCCGGTCGTGTCGAAAGATCCATTCGTTGGTTCTGTGCTTAGTTACCAACCACTCATTCTAAGTCACAATAGTCCTATTTCACGTCATGCTGTATTTTGACTGCGTTGTTGGAAGTCTGTGCAAGGGTAGTGTATGTTTTGTACCAGTATTTTGATATATATGAAAACTGGCAACTACTTAAAAAACCAACTCCCTGTTGGCACACTACACCTATGCACGTGTAGTATGCATGGTATGTTGTACAAGGGAGTTGTTAGCGACTCTCTGGTTGTACCATGGAGCTACTAGGTTGTACGCTCACCCGTGACACAAATGATGGATTCGACAGGGCTCACTTTAAGTTAGTATGCATTTTGATCCGCCCTGTGCTTTTTCTCCCAACATTGCCCTTTAACTCGTTTAGAGACATGACATAAGTAAAATGCGTCTATTGCATTGGTTCATGATATCCGCTTCACCCGCTCATGATACGAAGGATGAAAGAAATAGTATTTTTATCTTATTTGCCAATACGTGTGTTTTATTTTGAGATTCGAGTAGGCTTCCAAGCATTAAGGACATGAGTTCCCTGCAATTCGTTACCATTCACTCCTATTTTTGGTAAAAATGACCTTTCTTCCCAAGACTGATGTATTACGGTACAACGAACTAAAAGTATGACAGTATGAATTTAAATAATTATAAAACTAAGTAATCTTTGATGGGTACTGTAACTGATGACGTCATTATACCTTCCAGTATCGTGATGCAAGAGATAACCATTGTCGTTGTTTTCATTCCGTAATACCTCTCAAATAAACTCTTTACACTGAATCATAAAACACACGAATGAACAGTGTTTTATGTTAATGTGTTAGTGTTGATATAGTGTTACGCCCTTCTTGCTTTAAACATTGCATAACATTTGCAGTACCTATATTCTAGCCCAGTTTTACATTATACAAACCTTGAGGATTACTTGCAGAAACATTTTACCTCATGCTGCAGTGCATATTAGCTGTGCTAGAATCATAACTGTTTATCGCATCCGCCATACTAATTGTGTTGGTAGGTTGCATTTTACCTCATGCTGCAGTGCATATTAGCGGTGCTAGAATCATAGTTGTTTATCGCATCCGGTTGCATCAGCTTTGCAATCCTATAGCCTATAGGGAGGTTTCACACGTGCAAAAGTCACCTGACGCAACCACGTTCTGGAGGACAAACACACACGCGCGGACGCTAGGTCATGTACTAAAGCAATGTGGTGCGTGGCGCAGAGTCCCCCAGAAAAACTCCGCGTTCACTGAATTTGACCTTTTGACCTTTTGACCTTTGGTGCAAGCTCACTTTTATGCCTTTGCACTATGCAAGAGGCTCTGAAATACGTTTTGGAAATTGCGTCTTGGATACCACTGCTTCAACTGAACTGTACATCCATAAATGACACTACGAAAGTAAAAGTAGAGCATTTTTAAGGATGGTCAATTCGTCGAGCTAAGTCAAGTATGTAATATCAACGCAAAAAACCGCCATGCTGGGAAAAACCGAAGCGTATATCTAGGCAGTGTTGCCACCGATGTGTGTACAAAATGGCATGAATACTACGGCACGTGCACATGGGTAGTGTACGAAACACATACAAACTCGTCAGGTATGTCTCCAACATGTCGTCACGTGATATGGGATTAAACTGCTACTGGTAATCCAACTGTGTGAATTATCAGAATGGCGAATAAAAAACAGTACGTTCCTTGATAACTAACACTACCACTACCTGTATATGTGTGAAGTGAGAAACAACAACAGGGGAGCAAACAATTAACGCAAAGAGGGACTCTGCATCTATGGCGTTGCCCTTCAGCCTATCATTTGCTGTTAGTATACGCCATGGAACTTTCAAGTATGACTATGGGTTTCGCAAGGAATTCCTAATACTTAATTGGATCTCATCAAACTTATCAGCGACAGATTTTTTTACGACGTATTTGTTGCATAGGCTAAATGGTCCCCATTTTAAGCCTCCAAGACGAATGATGGAGTTCAAACTTGGCGTCGTGCAACGATCGTTGATAAAAAATTTTAAGATTGATTGGACACAAGCGGTCAAATCGATATAAAGTCAAACGTAATTACGATCTTTTTTTTTCTTTGTTTTGGAAAATTACACTTGGAGTAAGGTTTCATAATTCCAAAAAAAAAGCGTTCTTCTTGCCAGTTTTGCCAAAAGTTATAGCGAAGCATTCATTTTGACAACAATTAAAAGTGTGAAGTCAAAAAGAATTTTTACTTCTTTAAGTGTACAAGCGAAAAAAGTTGAAAAGAAATAGTGGTATATTGGTTCCATAATGTCTCTAAGCAAGTGTTCCGACACTCTTATGCTTAAATTTAAAAAAAAATATTTGTTATAATCGTGAGTTATAATGAAGTGCAGAATCTTGTCTTACCTGGCATTTGTCTTGACGTATAACAGAAGTCATAGTTGTGTCGCCATAGCGACTCATTCAGGCGACAAATACGCCACTTGACAGCTCTTCACTGCTTGTCTAGTCTTACATTGACCGATGTGATGTTCAAGGAAAAGAAAATCGAGAGGATCCTTTAAGAGCAAAGTTCCAAAAGCCTTGGTTCTCAGCAGTATTTTGACAATTTTCTAAAAAAGAAATGGAAAGTTTTTAGTATTTTGCCGAAACATGAAGGCATCTGCTTCACGGGGTCCGAATGAATCTGAGTCCCACAAGCCCGAGATCATCAAAGGGGCTGTTGCCTTAACCCGTACATTTTTGGGAATATCCCTTAATCTCAATTAACGATTGGTGACAGTAATTTGATTGACATAGATCCAAACAGTAGCATCACTCTGATTAGTCGATGATCATTTGTGCAGATGCATCCAGCAACCTTACGCAGTCTGTAGCTATGGCCTGAGCAATATAAACACAACATAGGCCAATGCATATTTGGCCAGAAAGGGCACTGGACGGGCTATTTTTTTGTCAAATTGCAGGAGGGGATAAGTGTAAACTTAGTAGAGACAATTGTTATCGTCCAGTGTGAGACTGGTTGCACTTTCACTTTCACTCCAAGCCAGAAAAATTGTAAAAAGCAGATCCAGTGGGTTAGCAGATCTTAAAGAAAAAACACATTTACAATAAAAACGGTAAGTTAGACACATGTTGTAACCAGCTTGTTTCGAATTTTCTTTCAAAAATTCCGAACTTTCAAACCTGGTTATGCTGTAATGATAAGTTCGAATTGTAGTATGATGACCGCTCTTTTGTGTATACATCTTTCAACTGATCATAACCGGTATACATACTTAAAGTTCTGGTGACATGCCAGCAAAAAGGTCTAATTTGACTAGATTTCACAAGGAAAGATCCGTTGGAATTATATCAATTTTTATGTGGTTCTCAAGATATCACTCTTCAAAGTTGAACATTTCAGACGTAACTCATAGCCTATGCAAAAATGATGATGCGCAGTGTTGCACAGCGTTGGCATAGCTTTTGTTAACCCTATATGAATTATCTCTTCATAACTCATCAGATAGTTTACAGTTTGGTGAGTGATACTGATATTTTTCAAGGACACAATTTTAACATTCAAAATAAATCCCTCAGGACATACTAATGTTACAACTGTCCCTAAAATAAAGATAGATAAAAACAAAAGATAGCATTGGCCATATTTGGCCCCCCCCCCCGTTCTCGACATGAAAAATTTGCATACTTAGCTCATGTTTATTCATGACAAAAGTGTGAAATAGAAATTACCCTGTGTATGTTGGTCAATTTTTGATGGATTTTGATGGGGATTGTTGCTATTTTCTACATTTTTAATAGTTTGTCACCAAATATTCAACTATGTCATTTTCATGTCACCAGACCTTTAAAGGTATTAGGCTACACTGATGCAATGATACAAACAAGTTCAAGGTAGTCTTAAATCAGCATGTCAATTTTAACTTTGTGTAAAAAATATTGAGGAAGTTTCTGGCAAGGACGGTAGCTTACCATTTTAATGGCAATTTTATCCAGAGCCAAATACTATCCTTCGTCAAAACACTACCAACACCGCTTCTGTGTTCAAGTGTTTTATGTGCGAAAAGCTCATTTAGTGTGAATCATCGTTACACTACTTTTCTTAGTGGACAGCAACGTCCAAATTCCAATAATACGTACATAATAGACTATTCTTACGTACGATTCCGCAAACATGGTTAGAAATCTTGAAACAGAATTGAATTCCACTCTTCCAGCTTTACTCACCTGCTCACCTACCCCGATGAAGATATTTCGATGACGTTTCAAGGGTAGCGCAATTACTTCATTTTCAATTGACTTTGCAAGCACAAATGTCTGTCACCAAAAATCCAATTTTGTCCTCTTACCTTTAATAGCCCGGAAAAGTTTACAAGCTCTTGAGTGAAAGATCGAATCCAAGATTTATTTAGCATTCCACTTGACATTCACAATAAGTCAATACAAACATTTATAAACAGATTAACACCAGATTGTTTCAAGGGTCGAGGTCGTGCAATTCTCCTATTATTTTCAATGTTCTTTTGATGGGACAATCTTTACCAGAATGGGTGTAAATTATCAGTGATTCTCGTAAACGGCATGTCAAAGAAGGTCAAAGATCAGATGATGCGTGACTTTGTCTTCTATCTTACAAACCTTCCCCGTCATCTAATGTGGAAACGCATGGCACAAATGTAGGAAGATGCTCGATTGTACGATGCTACAGAGAGCGAAGGGGTAAGGTATAATGATTTAATTTTACTCAAATATTTTTGGAGGTTTTCTGTTTCCAGGTTCAGTGGGTGCATTTTTCCTCAACTTGAAGGCATCATATTCCTGTGCCACGCAACTGTGCGAATATCTTCTACAACTATTTATCCATAAAACAACTTCACTTGAAAGTACAGTGGGACCTATAGGCATTGTTGGGAGCTATTTCAATGATTATGGTTAGGGTTATATCTGCAACTGTTAAAATTTTGGTCAGATGCAGCACATCAAACTGTGTTTCAGACAATTACACTGTTAATTTTTTTTTTTTTTTTGTTATGACATCCTTGACAAAGTTGTTGGAATTTTGGAACAACTCCCACTCCCACGATAAATGTGACGACCTGTCCCCTAAAGTGATGAGCTGTCCGATATACTGCAGCTCAAGTACCACATTTGAGGAACATTCAGATCTGCGCCATTGACACCCTCAGTAACATCCCTTATACTCGTTGCAGGTCACATACTTTGATTGACATACGACGATAGCAAAATTATAATGACAAATTTATCTCGGAAAAATTGTGAACTTTTTTACTTCCCAACTCCACTACAACGAATGCTTCAGGCTAGACAACTATGACCCTAGTGGCGTACTACAATACAATTAAAGTGTAACTAGTTCTCTCTGTATATACATATCGTGTAATTGCACACAGATACACAACAGGTGGTTTCATGTAATGTGTATTCTAATGAAACTAATAACGTAGGGTGCGTTTTAGTCGACTGTTAGTAGGCGTGGCCTAGTTCTAACAAAACTAACAACCAGTTGAGGCTGTTAGTTCTGTTAGATGATTACCATGGCGAATGCGTCGTTCGGGTGACGTCACAATAGACCTGTCAATCAAAATCTAACACTAACAGTTGACAAAAAGGCAACCTTAGATAAAAGTAACTAATGACGAGGTAAAAGTTTTCACCGATCTGTTACTATTTGTAACCTGAGTGGAACGAATTCTTGTAGGTTGGCTTAGTTGTCTTAATTGTCTTATTTTCTTCTCTTTTATTGGGGTGTTGGATAATTGTTCAATTTCCTCCTTGTCGTTAGGTCTTTTCCCATTCCATCTGTTTTTCGTCAGTCCAGATTTGAAATCCTAGCCTTTATTTCTTTGAACATTTCGTCCCCAGATTCCGGTCGGTACCTTTAATGCTTATCCTCCGGCCTACGGATTACTGTGATTCTATCACTTCATTTCTGAATATTCTTAACAGATGGCCCGCCCATTTTTATCTTCGTTTTGTGGTCACAATGCTCAGAGATCCCCCATTGGTTCTCTCCCTTACATCATCATTAGTAATTCTTCCTGAAAAGTGGGTCCTAAACATACTTCTCAGCCCAATATGTAGAAAGACATCAAGCTTAAACTCAGCACTTTGATCGTACGTCACGTTTCGCAGCCATATGAAAAAAAATCTATCATATTTGATTTAAAAAAATTCTAACCTTGTTTCTTTTGCATAAGTTGCCCATTTCTCCACATTCGTCTCATTTTACTAAAAGCCTCCCATGCCTTACCGATCCCCTCTCTACGTCATCATTGATTTCAACCCTTCGTGGGGATGTGGACTCGCCAAAGAGGAGAACTGGTCGACTCCTTTTATCCCATAAAAGTTATATTATTTACTTGCCCTTGGTCGAATCTCACAACAGCTTCCGAAATCTCTTGGGTTTTTTGAAATTGTGAAGCAGTAGAATGAAGCATGTGACCCTCTTCAAATGACATAGGATGCACATCGAAACAGACGCCTAGCAAAACGTCTCAAAAAAGTCTCAGTTTGACCACTTCTGTATTACATCATCGGACTGGCTAACTTTTATGGTTTGATGGTGCACGGGTTTGTTTGTGGTTCTGGAAAATAGTTGATGGAGTTGTTAAGCTATATCATTAGGATAGTAATAATGAGACAACTTCCAATGGACAATGATTATGGCCAAAAAATAACATTTGAAGACATTTTGGCAATGTAGCTCTTCATTTAAATATAGACCTTCACTTCATCCTTCTACGTAAGCCATAAACGATATCATTAACAAGATGAAAAGATTATATTTTTCTCGCTGGGCGTTCGCCACCTTTGCCCTCCATACCTGTTCATTGCGTGGGAGACTAGAGTAGGAAACTCTGCTACATTTTACTCAATGTGAGCTTTGAATACCAGTGACAATCTGCAAAATATATCTGGGAAGTTGTGTGCCACAGAAATAATCACATCCTTTTGTTTGATTTCGTGATAAGTTCATGAAACAACGATAACCTTAAGCTGAATTAGCACCTGTGAAAAATAGTTATTAGTCTCAGCAAGTCAGTGGCACCTAGATGACATCTTAAAACAAAGAGTGATATGTTTTATAACCGTATTTAAATAAATCACATTGTATGTTATAGTGTGTGTAATTGTTATAAGCATTAAGAGTCGAAATTGCATTGTCAGTGCAGTGATTGCGTTAAACCAGGAAGTCTACAAAATATTTCAGGAACTGAGAACCAGCACGTGGTGTGCGTTGTGGGGTAACGTATATTTTTATTCTTCTTTCAGCAACAGAAGATAGTTAATATGTGGTTTGGCATCATTGGCAACTAAAACTAACAGATAATTGAACACCGCTCCCGAGACAGTTCCAGTTCAGCAACTGGAAATTGGTGACTGATTTCAACTATTTCCAACTGGTTCCAGCTGTTACCAGTTGAAACCAGTCACCAATTTCCAGTTACTGAACTGGACTTTTCTCCTGGGAGGACACTTCTTGAAAGGGAGCATGGAATGTGCCATGAGTTTTGCATTTTGCGTTTGTATATTCCATGAGTAAAAATTATGAAATAAATATATGTGACCTTTGTCATGACTTTAACATTATATCAGGGAAAACATTTTTATTATATTTTAGAAGTAAGCCGGATTGCTCAAAATTGAATTGGTAATTGCCTGCAAATATTGTTGATCAGTTATGCTATTGATCATAATTTGCACATGATATTGTGATTTACCTAGTACACATTCTCTTGGCCATTTTCCACCTTTTGTTTTTTGGTAATTACCTACACACGTGGTCATTGCTTAAGATTGCTGCATCGGTCATTTCTTGCACATACTGTTCGTTATTTATTTCACGTGCTTTTCTATTATATATTGTATAAATAAACACTGATATAGTCATTGCATACGCGTGTTATGGTATTTTTTCCACTGAAATGATCATTCCTTAGTATTGCTCATTACGTGTATACTTCCTGGTAATGACCTATGCACTCTTTTGGTGATTGACTACAAATGCTGTTATTCATAATGTAAAAGAACGCATTTTATTGGTCATAACTTGCCCAAGCTATCGGTCGTTTCTTACACACACACAAACACACACATACAAACCGACTGCGTGGTCAAGTGGTTAGAGCATCCGACTTGCAGCCGGAGGGTCGGGGGTTAGATTCCTGGCCTGGTCATACCTAAGACTTTAAAAAATGGAACCTACTACCATTGTGCTTAGTGCTCAGCAAAAGCAATGGAGTAGGGAAAACAAGCCAGTGAGCCACAACTGGAAAAAGGGACGTGGCCGGCCCGACTTAAACCACTTGGTCACCAACTGAGCCGTAAAACCTCATCTAACTAACTACACACACACTGCTGGTCATTACTTGTAAATGGTATTAATCATTATTTATTCATGTTATTCTTAGGGTATTCCCTCAATTTTGCATATTCTAAAAATGATACAACAGTAATATTTTGACAGTTGAGTAGATGATATATTAAGAAAGCAGCCATTTTTGCTAGTTCATTGTATCCATAATTCGGACTACATTTAATGCATTGTAATTCTTTCCATGACAGTCCCTGTTCTATGTCTTTGCTAACGATGATGGCAACATTTGCAATAAAGTATACATTATATACTTTAATATGAATGAATCATTTGATTTAACCCATTAATATGAACGTAGGAAGTAGAACAACAAAACGGAAGACAGATAAGGACTTTCATTATGGGAGGGAGACATGAATATACGCAGTATGTACTAAAGTTTATAAACAAATGCGCACTTGATCAATAATCAAGTCCGTGTAAAGTGATTCCCAACCTTCGTTTATTTTGAGATCAGACGATCATTAGAGGCCTGATTGAAGTCTCGAGATTTATTTAAACAGTTTGAGGAGCACATCTTGTGTCTCGTATGACGTGAATCTGATAGCGACTATGAGTGATCCTGGAATTCGACTCATTCTCTCTACTAGGTCACATTTTGATCAGGTTTCAGTTTCCTTGCAATGAGTTATTTGTAATCCTAATTACTCTTCATTGTGATGATATTAAAGGGGCCCATGTAGCTGAAATATTTATATCCATCTATGAACATTTTGTTAGTTGTACTTTCCGCTTTCGTGATTTTAACTTTCATTAGTGAAATAAGTGTTTCTAATATGTCTCTGAAATGCAGATACATAATCACACGGCAAAGTTGTCTGTTTTTGCTTTGTGGTAAAATGGTCAGGAATAAAGCAGGAAGGGTTTCGGGAGCTTATAAAATGACCTCTTGATTCTTGTTTCTAGATACAACATTTCGTTTTAGAAGTTGACCACGGAAACAACAAAAGGAAAGGAATTTTTATGAGAGGTAATGCAGCTAATGGTCTCTAAAAATTTCTCTAATACGAGTAGTTTATCTCTTTACTCTAGTCAGTTAATGATGAGACAATTTGAAGAGGTTATATGGATTTGATAAACTTTTAAACGGCATTTACTAAAATAAATTTGCTGTCTTTAACTAAATATGTAGTCTACTGCTCTTTTCAGCCATGGGAATAGAGGAGTTATAATATTTCACTTAAATAATGGATGGTAGTTTTGAATATACTATAGTTTTGTAGTGTGTGAGATAACATTGGTAGTTGTATCTGGATACAGCAAAATATTTTAAAAGTAAATAAACAAACCAAAGGGAAGGATTACCTATGAGAAATTCGGTTCTTCGGAGTAAGGTAGTTATGAAATATGCCAATACCAATTTAATTCAATCAGCTAGTACCAACATAGTCTATTCCTATAAAAAGTCTGGGATATTACATAGTTTTAGTGAACTGTTATTAACTTTATGGACTTCATAAAGCCGAATGTGTCTATGTCTACGTTTGTTAAAGTACCTAGTTTCCCCAATAACAACCTTGAAAGTACCCTAATACCATATCTTTCCCAGATACAGTTAAGGTCGGTACTCCTTTTAATGTCAGTGTTATTCATCCTTACATAGTGAAAAGATGATGTTTTCATAGTCGACCACAAGGGAGCTAAATGAAATGAAAGAGAAGTTCAAGTTTTGAGGTGATAATTAGAGAGGATTTTGAGAGAAAACAGATTAACTTATAGACAAGCAAATGATGGCCGGCTATGTGTAATGAACACATGTTTCATATGATATATTACACATATCATTTTTCTAGTTTGAATGCGGCCTATTTTCGAAGTTAGTTTAAGCATATTTGATACCAGAAGAACATGAGTGATTTTATATCGGGCAAAAGACCAAAATTAAGATTTAAAGGTGCAGAATCATCCCAAAAATGAACAATAATAATGTTACCTTCAATTTTAGTGTAAGTCTCCCCGTAAATAGAGGTTTTGCCAGAAAAATATGATTATTGCTTTATTTTGCACAATTTTCAGACAAATATAGTAAAAAATGATAATAAAACGGGACTGACAGTGCGATAAGCAAGAATGTCACAAATACCACAAGTTCTGTCAAATATGACAAGATGACAGTCCATGTCTGTAAAGGCGAAATGGGTAACAATTTGGAAGGAGGAATAGTCAGACAGTTTCACGACGTTTCATATCAGATGTCCCATTACAGTGCATGAAGGATTCATAAGCCACGGATGTGGGCGAAACCCGCTCAAAAGGTAAATATTTAATGATAGCTTTTTCCACGTCCTAATGAATCTTACATTTTTAGAACGTTAAATCAAAATCATAAGAACATCCTGTTGATTTCACGCTAGGCAAGGGCAATTAAAAGCTTTTCTCATGCTATGCACAATAGGATACGAATACCGCTAAAGGTATCACAAAGACCACCGATCATCTCAAATGGCAAAAATCACCATTTAAACAATTTGTGAGCAGTTTTGAAGACTTTACTTCATTTTACATTTTAAAAGTTGACATATGGGATCTATCCATGAAACTACGGTGCCACCACATGAATTTACTCTAGAAAAGGTGGATACACCTCAGTCATGTGAAGCCCACTAGGGTCTATTGTAAGAGTTTGTTTTCTTTAGCATGAGAATCAGGGGTGGCGCCAAGGGGGCGGGGGCCTACCCCCCCCCGTCGGGGAAGCTACCCCCTGTCGAGGAATTTTCATATTTTCGTCGGATAGTCTTAGTCGATACGATAAAGCATGCAGTCCCCGAAGGCGACTAGTTTTTCCCGACAGTTTACCTGTTTTTGCTCTCAAGAGGATAATTTCTCTAATGAACCCCAAAATTTTCAGCGCGCTGTGTTTATTCAACAGTTCCATTTAACATAGCTAGTAGCACAACTCATGTCCATCTTACCAAGTAACATGTAGGTACACAGTTTATGTAGAGGTCGCACTAATTGTATCCCATATCTCAAAAGCCTAGTCGCTGTTCTCTTGTATGTGTCATGCGGTACGGTCAGTTGGAGAGCAACTCACGGAGCAAATTTTTGGCTATCTCATTGGGTAGTCTAGTTAGTTTCCATACAATGTACGTTGTCACCGATACGGTCTACACCACAACAGTTTTCCTTTTTTTCTTTTTGTTCTTAATGATTACGCATGTTTTTTGTGTAAACCTGCCAAAAATTTTCGCGCTCTTCTCACGCTTTGCAATTTCACAGTTTAGATTCCGGGAAAAACATTAAATTAGCGCAGAAGTATTTTCCTCTAGTATATACAAAATTTTATGCAATAGATGCCCAGCAATGGCATGGTATAGTACAAGTTATCTTCAAGTCCTCCCTAACCATCCCTTTCGACCGCATCGGGGCTGTCGGGGCATCCGGTCGCTGCCCCCCCCACCCCCGTCGGGCAAATCCTGTCGTCACATCTGATGAGAACACAACATGTGATGGCTATAAAAACAGATTATCAGGTCCTATATTGTTTCACCTAGGCGTTACTCTGGTACTAAAGGTTTAAGGTCATTTGGGATTCTAGCGTGGGTTCAGGATTCGAAGCGCATGGGTACAATGAGTGCCATTTAGAATAAAAGTGTGTGTCACATGTATGGGCACGTTTACATGGGGTGAGCATAGGATTCCAACAAACGCCCATCCATGTCTCGGGTGGTAAATCTTTGACTTAAAAACGAGGGACTGAGACTGTGCTGGGGTATGGTGAAGATTTCTTCTAGAGACACACATATATATATATATATATAATATGATATATATATATATGTATATTTATAAATATGATATATATAATGAGATTTATATGGCGTGATCCGTAGTAAAGATCCGTCTAGAATATCGGCAGGGCAGCCAATAGTTAAGAAATGGTACGTCTAGCCCTGGAAAACCAACACATAAGATTGCAGGTGTGCATCGGCCGCTTAACGTACACAATTTAGAATGGCAGTTTACACTCACACTTTAACTTGCAAGTTTTTCCTTTTACATACGACGCTATTCTGTCGAGGGAATGTTCTACTAAATACTCTAATCCAGGCCCCTAGCCAAGGGAGGGGGCATTTGGGGACCAGCCCCCTACTCCTTGGCTTGCCTCACCCCCCCCCCCACACACACACACACGCTCTGCAGGCATGATAGTCAGGCCCCTGTGTAATAATACACTTACAAATTTTTATATTTTCCTCAGCATATAAAATGACAAAAGTTGCCCTTAGATTCCTAATCCCCACTACTGGTTTTGGCGTAGTGGATCAGAGCAGTGGGACGTGATGTGGCCGCTCAGGCCAGCACTGTCAACACTTGAGGAGTTCTCGCAACGTTACGAGTTTTGTGCATCTTTAGTTGTTTCACACAACACGTACATTCACAGGGCTATATATATATATATATATATAATATATATAGGTCGATAAAGGTAGTAAAAAGTGCTAAAAGTTTGCGGAAAATTCCACGACGTTTCGAGTATATACTC
>WURT03306367.1:0-24787 GCA_009936505.3 Holothuria glaberrima
TCCCCTCTTTCCTATTAACAAGAAAAAGAAAAGCAACATAAAGTTACATTTAATTTCTGTGAATAACAAGATTGATATGCTTTGTGCTTTTCACATTTCCTGTTTGTGAAGATATTACTTTTTGGTACCCTTTGAAATTCTACCTCATAAGTACAGTTTTCTCAAAAATTGGCAACTCCTTCCCCAGACAAAACAAGTCATTTTAATGAAATGTAAGACTTAGAGTAAGTTGTGTTTGGATGCTTCATATCTTTGTTGATGTGGTTTTGTTAATATTAGGATTTCCCAGTGAATGTGGACCTTGTTGAGAGTTGATGGAGGTGAGGCATGAAGTATTGCACTTTACACTATGTGTATTTATTACACTTAGAGGAATGTAAACATTGTCGGCAGTCAGTATGCATACTTTGCCACAGAACTTGCATTACAGAATGTGTTCCACCTCATTGCATCAGAGCTGAAATTATCCCCACCCACTTCTCATTAGGGTCTGTACTTCCTCATCTCACACCGTGTTACTTGAAATTTAATTGCCACTTACCAGCAAAAAATGTTTAATCAGCGCCTTTCCCTTGGTAAAACAAAAGCCGCATACCGATTGTCAATTTGTGGCATGCCATTGCGTGTCAGCCACGGTGATCTCCTTGCAGCTGGCATCGACTAGAACTGGGCCAAAAACCTGGCACAGGTGTTGCAACCAATTTGCTTTGCCAGGCCGGTAAATTGGCACCAATTGGGCGTCAATTTATGCATTTGTATTCTGGGTCATGTCTAAGAGATGGCTTGCTTTGCTTATGGCAAACTGTGCCCTTGTCTTAGAAAACTGAAGTTATTGACATGCTGGTCGTTGCGAGCCCCGGAGATCGGTGGATGATGTAGATTATATCGATTGATCCAGTCATATCTGACTCATAACTATTTGTGTTGTGTTGTTGACTTGAAAGGGGACAAAAGTATGTACGTGGTGGAGTGACCACAGCCAGGGATGTATAGTATGCACAGCAGACAAGGAATATCATTAATTCTTTTAATTTTGGGAACTGCTTTGTGTAAGAAAACAGATGTGGGATAAATGTAATTAACAGTGTATAGTAACTGACCATCAGGATTATGGTTTGTGTGCATGTCTGAGTGAATCAGTCTTGTGTGGTTTGTCACATGACCTATTATGATTCATTGTGGTATTTCTGTACAAACATTGAAAAGAAAAGGCAGGAACATTTTCTAGAAATTATCCCAAAATTAAAGAAGCTTTGAAAGGGTTAAGGGTTTGTAAACGAGTGGAAAATTCATGCATATGCATATGGCGTTGAAACTAAGTACTTTGAGATTTGCAAAATAAAATGCTTTCATTAAAATATTGATCTAAACCATCATTGGATACAAATGATCTGAGATATTCAGAAGTTAACACTTCGTAATGAGTAAGAGAACAAAAAAGAAAATTTCACTCCTTATGTTAAAATCATTAAATACAACAAAATGGTAGTTGTCTATAAGCTAGGTGAAAGAAAGAAAGGTGAAAATTGATAGTCCTCTCCTGAGGCAGTGGAACTTTGACTACCTGATCTAAATCTTCTGGCTAAAGCCTTGCTTAGAGCAGATTTTCATTGGACAGTCACAAGTATTTATGGATGAACATCGTAATGAAGATATTTTAAGCGACCAATGGGAAACTTGTCTGTTCATATGTTTACATTTAATATAATTGAAAGTAAAGGATATTTGTGTGTGACACTGCCAGAAGTTTTTTTAAATTATGGTGGTGTTAGTGCTTTATTGGAGGAATAAATTCTTCCTCACCCCCTCCCCTTTCTTTTGATTGAAAGGAGAAGAATGAATGAAGAGTACAGAAAATGAAATACTACTCTGAATTTGGTAGTAATATGTTCCTTTTGAATATTTTTTTTTTTCCAGGATGCCCCTTCAGCTGTATCATTAGGTTTACGTATGGAAGAGATGATATTTAATTTGGCAGATACGCATCTATTTTTCAATGATCTAGAGGTAAGTTTCAAAATTTTCTTTTCAATTCAGATTTTTCAGCACTTATGCAGCTAACCTGATTTTACTTGAAAGGGAAATGTTACATTTACATGCAACAGCATGTGTCAGACAGAAAAAAATGTTTATCATTACTGTACAATTTAGTCTCTTCAATTAACTCTGGCAATATAGCTTTACTTTCCCAAACTATTACACATTACTATAGTTGGGAGTGTCATATAATTTTAAAATTTGAAAGTTTCAGTAAAAAATTTATTTGTGAGCTACAAGGCAGTGAATTTCTTTCTGTGAGAATCTTAGTTCTTCAGTATATAATACCAGTTAGCATATTGAATTGCTTGTCAGTTAGCATTTTGAATTGCTTGTCATTTAACGTAAATTTTAAATTTTTAAGGTTACAAAAGTTTCTGCACCATAAATGCTAGATTTCCCTCAGAAAATTGTTGGGAAAGATGTTAAATCTCACATTACCCTCAATAGTAAATTTTGTGTTTTTTTGCAAATTGCCCATGATAGATGGTTTTGTACTAGTAACAGAATTAAATTAAGTGACTTTGCATAGAAAGTAACAGAATTAATTTCCAAGTTGACTATTCATGTGCTCTTAGGTTTGAATATTCATATTAACATGGCAAGATTTTTCAATCGAATCTAAATTTTATCTTCCAGTAGTTGACCTAGTTTTATGAAAGTGTGATAGTGTGGAGTTATTTCGATTCAAAGTTTGATCAGTTTTTCTCAGTTGATATTTTATGTACTCATACTAAATACTGTACATGTTAAGAGGATAGTAAATTTCTGTGCTGTCCAAAGTCACTACACTGACTACGTCATTAGGATAATCAATTTGTTTTCTTAAATGACATTCATGGAGTTCTCAAAACATATCTGTAATTGTTTTGTTATTAAAAGATCAAGGTGGGCAGATTTTAATTGCCTGTTTTTGGACACTTGAATGCAACACATAAGACTTTAAAGTTACCTTTTAGAACCAT
This sequence comes from Holothuria glaberrima, assembly GCA_009936505.3. NCBI lineage: Eukaryota > Metazoa > Echinodermata > Holothuroidea > Aspidochirotida > Holothuriidae > Holothuria > Holothuria glaberrima. The sequence continues at coordinate 3,003 of WURT03306367.1, forward strand.
CTGAAACTTCTCATAATAAATGCTATTGAGGGTTCAGTGACCTATCTTAAAACTTGTCTCTTGAAATATTCTTAGGATTCAGGAACCTTAACAAATTAAAGATCAAAGAATGACACATTCATTGAGAATTCCTTGCCTCCCAGCTAAATGAAAATTATTTGTAGACATCATCGGTATAAACTAGTTTATCACTAGCTTATCTCAAACTCAACAAAAGGATCGGGAATCCAAATCACGCAACTTTCTGTTGAAAATGTGAAAGAGAGAATAGTAAAATTGAGGTTAAATAGAAATTTCTAGGTCTTGCTGAAGGAGACCTTTTTGTCATAATTTTGTATTCACATGTTGTATGAATGAAGCTTAAATGCAGATCACAAAAGCAACTCAGGTATTTATGTTGTGATCGTGCACTGTGTCTGAGGGGATTTGCGTACATTTAAGGTGTGATCTTGTGGTGTAGGGATGCATTTATCAAAAAAATTGACGTAATACTCTCCGTTTTGAGAAGTGGATACTTTGCCTACAGGGTGGTTACATAATTTGCTGGTTTTTCTGTGTGCTTTTACTATTTTAAATAGATTTGAGCTCATAAACATGCAGGTATGAAAAAACACATTTTGGCTATAATGCTGGGTGTAAGCTGGTGACCTGTTTGTAAGATAACAATTTTTTCACTCTAAATGTCAGAGGTTTCCAGCCATGATGGTAAAGCCGTGGTTTTGACTTATTGCGTATGTACCAATAAACATTTCTTGATATCATGTTAACATGTCAGACATGCTGAAAATGTCTGGCAGTAGGATAAAAATTCTCAGGAAACACGATTTAAGTCCTAAAAGTAGGACTGACTGTATATAGGCTGTCACTCATCATTGCTCACCAATTTTGATATCAGCACAGTGGGGTTATAGTCCTTTGAAAAAAAAAATTGGATGAAGTCTGATTTTCAACACAAAAATTGATATAGGAGAAAGATTCTTAAAGTAGGGGAGAGTAGGATTAGTAGGAGGTACATGAAAAATTGTTACGTGATCTGAGAAGTAGGCAGCTATGCAGAAATGTTTATTGTGCTCTAGTGTTATGAAGAAAAGTTGTGCAGTACTATTTACAGTAATTTACATAGCAAAGAGAACAAACTCCTTGGGACATAATATTAGTGTGCCATGATTCTGTTGGAATTATCTCAAAACCCTTTTGTAGCTGAACTTAAATTCGAGTACTAGGAGATAAATGTATCTCTGTGCAACCTCTTCCACATGATACTACTATTCTAAGACCTTACAGTTACTTGAATTCCCTCAGTGTGATACTCTTTGTCTGGTATTCCATCTGCTTCCAAATTCGAAACAAATGTAAAGCGACGAAGTGTGTTCAGTCTTTTGAGATAAACCATCTCTGATATATTCTTGAGGATTTCAGCAATTGTTGAAGTTCAAAAGTGGTATTTTGTAAAGCTCTCTGTCTTCAACATTTCTCATTAAGAGTTCATGACCTTCTTCCTGTGGCACTTGTCAAAATCTCTCATTTTGCCCAATTTTCCTTTTGACATAACCCACAAAGCCTCTAATTTCTTAATCTGCCATGTTTTGCTTTTCAATTTTGACAATTGCCTGGTATAAACAGGGTGGTAGTTTGTGCATGCCATATGTACCCTTCAGCTATACCATCATAATTGCCTGCCATTTCCCCGTGGGTAGTCAATGGTTTGACAGTGCCAGAGGCCTTCGGCCCTCCTGTGACATGCCATGGCCACATGCTGTTTGGATGTGCAGCTTCCCAGTGGCAGTTTTCTCTTCTTTTTCCAGAAAGAAGCTTCTCCCACTCAAAAGTCTTCCAAGCTTTTGTTTTAACCTAGTAAGATAAACATCTTAAGGGTTTTACCAAACTTAAAAAAAGGCACGAGCTTTCTCAGCATACCAAACGGGTGATGGTACCACAAGATTGATGTCAGTAGAGTAATTTTTGTGGGGGGAATGTCAAGAAATGGGCTTTGTTCTTAAAATATAAGAAGAGACAAAGAGTCAAAATAAGAAAATGTTACAACAGCCAGAAGTCCTAGAATGAGTGACCAGTTGTTACTTTGTAGGCTGATGCGGTTTCACAGTTTTTCATAGATTAAATCTGACATATCAGAAGGCAGCAATTTAGACCAGATTCCGTCAATCAAGGATACGGGATTTCATCTTCACTGCGGGACAAACACCAAATCTTTTGCTCAAATTTCAAGGTTTTCCACACTTCATGGTAGTTATCCTGGGAGGTCACAACCTCTTACGGATTCAAATCAGAATCTCTTACACAGAGTTGCCATTTTAGAAGTCAGTCAGGGGTCTATTAGCCAAAGTGATGTTGAGTAGCTTCTTGTAATACTTTCAATCTTTGGTACATTTAGAAGGATAATGAAGGGTGTGAACTGTATGGAATTTTATCTGAGAACTCTGTTAAAGGGATTTTCTAGAGACAAAATTCAGTAAGTTCAAATAATGTAAAAAATTTTTCTCTTTTAGGAGGTGAAAACCACATCTCAATAGCTTGCAGCATTTGGAAGATCCAATATTTCAAAGAAATGCAATTTTTTCTCAAGATGAAGTGCATTATGAGAAATCTGTAATGTCATTGCGGCACATTAATTTGACATAGAATTGAATTTCTTTATTACATTAATGCTGCTGTAGGGAACATATTCAAACGTTCTAAAAGTATCAATTTTCAAGGACAAACAGGACATTCAATTATAAAGAAAAAAGGAATCTGAGGTAATGTGCCCATTTTACATAACAATCTGTTAACTCCATGAGAACTGGAGGATTTTTGACAAAAATGAGCATTCTTTAGTATGAGATGTTTTGAGTTAGGAAAAGAGTATTGCTACGGGGTTTGGAGGACACGAATTGGAAAATTTTTCTCTTTCACATGAGACCCTTGTGAAATGCCACTGGAAAATGCCTTTAAGACACTATGTTAAACTAGCCAAGCTGCAGCTCCCTCTGCTGATCTGCAGCAGCTGCAGCCATGCTTTCTTACTATTCACATTTTCACCGCATTTGTTCTAGTGGTAGAGCATCCGCCTCTCATGCGGGAGGCCAGGGTTTGATTCCCAGGTCGAGTCATACCAAAGACTTTAAAAATGGAACCTTCTGCCATTGTGCGTGATGCTCTGCATAAGCAATGGAGTAAGAGAAAACAAGCCAGTGAGCCACAACTGGAAAAAAGGCTGTGGCCAGCTCGACTTGAACCAATTGGTTGGAAACTGGCCTCATCTAACTACAAACAGCAGTATATATAGAGTAATCCTGCTTCTGTTATGTGTATGGCAACAAAGAATTGCTGAGGCAGTTGCAGCTTAGCCGAGGGCCTTGCAGACTGAGTCGTTGACATGGTAACCAACAAGGATACATAGCAAAAAGAAATGCTGTAGCTCAGTTTTTATTTCAGAGTTCTTCATAGACATGAGCACTTTTTTAAATATCTTTATATTTTCCTTACACATGTAAAGTTTCAAGACAAAGAACTGCAGGCAAGAAAGTGACAGTAGGCCATTGTAAAGGGGGGTACAACAGTTGTTTAAAGTAATTATTTTGTTCTGCAAAAACTAGCCTGTACCTCCCTATCCAGGAACCAGGGGCCAATTGAAAGTGGGGCAGGGGCTTACCATCAAAGCGGCCCAAAATGTTCAAGAAAATCAAAGCCCAACTTTCCAGTTTTAGGCAGCCCAGAATGTGGTCCACTATCTTATCACCAAAGTATTTATGTTGACGTGTTTAGGGGAACTTGAGGAAAGTTTTCTGATACTACTTAAAATTATTTTGGCACCCTGTTATGCCTTAGTGATTGTTTGAGGTAGGGAGAGGTAAAATATTAGCTGTATAGCCTAAAGACAACAGGTAGTCCTTGGTACCAGTGATGATTCAATGGTGATGCAACTGTTCAACCATCATTCAAGGCTTAACCAGTGGGTTATATCCTTGGATGGACAGTCTTCCTTTACTTGATGTCATCACCACACACTCAGCTCCCTGCCTACTCAGTGGTCTTCCATCATGTGCCAGCTACTGAGCATGGTTAATTAAATATGAGCTGTCTTGTCAAAAGTAACCCTAACCTTTGTTTAAGCAAGCAAAACATGTTTCATGGTGCCTTGTATTCATTGCCTAAGTCTAAGCACCCCTCTCAGCCTGAGGGTGATGCCCCCTAGTGGGGTTAATCCTTGTATCCCAGATTAATCAATCCCTTCTTGTTCTTCAGGCACTATCTTGTTTGCAAATAGCTCCTAAATGACCTCTAATAGGGTGCCTGGTATAAAATGAAAATGTTTGCTTTTTAGGTTTGGTTAGAATGTCCCCAGTGTAGTTATTCATGCAAAACAGTATACCAATATATATATATCAGTACATACAAGTGAGAGAAAATCATTACAGAGTGGTTGCGGTTGCTTGAAGGACGCTAGAAATCTAGGGTTGAAGAAGAGACAACAGAGACTAGAAGTCAACAGATATTGACCGTTTGACGGGTGTAGGTCTTTGGGGATGGCTGTGCAGTCTGCATTTGGCACCCTAGGGTGAAAGAGTATTTTAAAATATTGATAGGACAAGGACAATGTAAAGGAGTGATTGTTTTATTAGATATATTGCTTTGAAGGGAAAGTTTGTCAACATGATGGACTCGTCAGCTAGAGACTAGTAGGTGGAAAACACTTATAAGTTTTCCATAAGAAAATGTTTGGTTATAATTGTGAATTACTAGCTCATTATTAACCTGAATTAAAGACAAGGTAGTTGAAAATTTGGGCTGATAACCTGATGCCATTTAATGGGTTTTGACATTGCCATATCAAATGTATTTTAAGCTAGTGTTGGTAGAAATGTAGTGGGTCCTTGGAGCTAGGTCAGTTTTACTGTGCCTTCAAATGCTATCTTGTTGGGTGTACTGTGATTTAGGATAACCGTCCACTATCAGAAATTATGTCCCTTGTGCAGTAAGATGTTGCTGTAAAAAATATTGGAATAGTTTGTAATTTTGCAAGAAAAAGTGTTCACAATGCTGTAAAAAAATTAGAATAGTTTGTAATTTTGCAAGAAAAAGTGTTTACAGTGAGAAATAGCAGTCTTCAGTTGGTACAAAAATACACCCTTCAGTGGCAGCATTCCAGATTATGGTCAAAAATATCAGTTAGGAACATGAAGACATTAATTATCTGTGATATACAGTAAGTAATTTTATGCTGCTGTTTTGCACAAACAGTCAAATGTAGTTTACACATGGTGCTTATTATCATGAAAAACATGGCAGAGTCTACAAGATTTGAAAGCACAATTTCCAGAAGTTGAATGCCAGGCCTAGTGAATAGCCGACTGAAAGAAAAAAATGGAATTCTTGGTCTGGGGTTTTAAAACAGACGTCATCAAAGCCCCTCTGCAGCTCTGTGTACTGAGAAAGCAGTTTAGTATTAAATTGTTAATAATTTATCTTATCACTTTCCAAAATACTGACATCAAATTGTGTCAGATAGTAAAAACTTTGCAGTTAGCAGTATTTAATATTGTATCTTTTTACAAAATATGTTAAATTTTAGAATGTACCAGACCCCCAGTCCTATTAAAGAAGCATGAAGTTCAGTTAAAACTACTATTTTACCAAAATACCATCATTTTCATGTGTGGAAATTTGGTGTCAAATAAATTTTCTTTAAATTTTTAAACAAACCAAGTGGAATGAACTGCTGGGATAAATATTCATTGAATTGGTCATGAAGTTGGTTTGAGGAAAGTCATGGGTACTGAACTAGAAAAGAATATGTTTGAAAATGTAATAGTTCACTTTTGAAACACTAAGGGAGCCATTTCCTGTTGAAATGATACTCGAATGGCACAAACGAGATAATTTGATTAGCTGTTAAATCAGGAAAGCTAAATATTACAAGGAAATAGAGTAAGAGATGTTGAAAGTCATCTGTGAAAAGAAGAGCCACAAATTGCCAGTAGTGAATTTGTACCAAAAGTCAGTAAGTGACATCTGAGTTCTGATGGTTTGAATAGGGAGGGAGAGATGTTGTTTGGTAAGAAATATCCAGCATATATCAAACAGGGGGACACTCTGATGATTTCCTTTGTAACCTTGTTTTCAAACCATATATTCCTTCTGATTGCAGATGTCCTTCTGCCAGTGAAATCTTATAGTATGAATTTTATTTTCCATTTGTTTCAGGAATGTGACCAAGTACATATAGATGATGTAGCATCCGATGATAATGGTCAAGATTTAACGTAAGTAGTGCCCTGCCCTCAGGGCCACCAGCTGGGGAGATAGGGGAGGGGAAATGTATGCCTAACTAGTGTAAAATTTTGTCTTAATGATGGATTGTCGAAGGAGTCATACTCCAAGTTTCATAATCAAAGTGAAGTAACAAGAGAAACTGTTGAGAGTAGTGTCACCAACTGTTCTGACCCATCCTTTTCTGTCCTACATGTACAAGAGCGGTCATACTTTCCCCCTCTTTCCCTTCTACTTGTAGAAGAGGGGCCATCCTTTTCCCCCTACATGAACAAGAGGGATCATCCTTTCCCCTCCCCCTCTTACCCTCCTACACATATAAGAGGGGTCATCCTTTCCCCATTTGCATGTATGAGAGAGGTCATCCTTTCCCCTTCCTACATGTGTAAAAGGAGTCATCCTATCCCCCTTTCCCTCCTACATGTAGAAGAGGGGTCATCTTTTCCCCCTCTTCCCCGCCTACATGTATAAGAGGCGTTCATCCTTTCCCCTCCTACATGTATAAGAGAGGTCATCCTTTCCCCTCTTCCCCTCCTACATGTATAAAAGGGGTCATCCTGTCCCCCTTTCCCTTCTACATTTAGAAGAGGGGCCATCCTTTTCCCTCTTCCCCTCCTACATGTATAAAAGGGGTCATTCTGTCCCCCTTTCCCTTCTACATTTAGAATTGAGGGGTCATCCTTTCCCCTCCTCAGCATTGAATTAGCGGGTATCACATCGCAAAATTTGATGCAATTTCTTACACATGGGATGCACTGTTTGCCAAATTATAAAGAAAAAAAAATACTGTAGAATGAAGAATTGCTACACCAAAATGAAAAATTGCTAAACAGAATCATTTTTGTGTAGCACTTTTAGCTACGCCAAAATATTTCACTTATTTGAACGCTGCCCCTCCTACATGTACAAGAGGGGTCGTTCTTCTCCTTCCTTCACGTACAAGAGAGCATTTCATGCTAAGTCTTCATCAGTGTGAGAAATAAGAACGAGTTCCTCACAGTCAGTAGGAATGTTTCCATTGATGAACAAACAAAACCCAACCTTTGACCTGCATAACAGTTGCAATCTTAGTGGGGTTTTACTAATAGTAATAAAGTACGATGTCACAGGAACTTAACCAGTTGTTTATATTGCCATTGGAGTAGTTTTTTCTAAGTCTCAGAAAATCTCATATAGACAACCATTTTATCATTTTACAGGAATTATAACTTCCAGACAGATGGATTCCACGCTGCGGCTACAAGTGCGAATCTGTGCCTCGCAACAGGTGTCAGAGGGGGCGTGGATTGGATGCGCAAACTTTCCTATAGGTACCGAAGGATAAAGGAGATATACAGCAACTATAAAAATAATGTTGGAGGTAAGAATGCTAGAATAGTTCTCGTCACCAACATTGTTCTGTTGTCCAACATTTATACATATTTACATCATGTGAGGTCACTTTAATAAGGTCAGGAAGACATATTTTTGACCCCTAGTGAAGAAGTGGGCGGGTGATATAATGCAGTATTAACTTCCTCTAGAAAGCTATTTTGAGTTGTCTTTTGGCTCACGAGTCTTATTTTCTTTGGCAGAATTATTGGGACCACAGAAGCGAGAGCAGTGGATCCAGTTACGGGCAGAGATTGAAGCTATGACAGATTCTTGGCTTACAATTGCACTCAAGTCACTTTCCATTGTCCATTCAAGGTAAGGTTACATAGAGCAGGCCTTTCAGATTGGCAGCCTGCAAGCTCCCATCCAAGTCATGGTATCCTAAGAGTTGCCTGCTGCCATACACAAATGTTTAAAATATTTATAAAAGAAGTGGGTTTGTTTCTTGTTGTTATATTGTCCTTAGTTTCATGCAAAATATAAATAAAATGTAAGAACCCATAAGTTTTAGGGGCCATACCACTGTGGGCCAGTAGGTGGTGAGGTGGGCCCATGAAGCCCAAATGTGAGGCTTGTGCTTTTCTCCACTGTGGTACATGGTGGGCCCATGAAGCCCAAATGTGAGGCTTGTGCTTTACTCCACTGTGGTACATATGGCAACATAATATTCACTTGACAAACAAGTGCCATATTGTTCAGTTAAGCTTTAATTATAATCTACCAGAGAACCCTTGGTTAAGAGGTTCAAGATTATTGCAAGTTTCTTACGGTTTAATGGTAGTATCATGTTATGCATGTTTCTGTAAAGTGTACGTTTGGTACCATGTCTATCTTTTGCTTTTTATTAAGTTGACAGCACAGGTGTGAATGGGGTGAAGAATATCAGAGTTGGTGTTCAGTTAGGGTAATAAGGATTGTGGAGAAATGGCTCTAAAATTTTGAAAATGCAATTTCCAAGTCATAACTTTTCAAAAAGTTGTAGGCTTCATTAAACAAAGAGGCTACTAAATAGATTAAATAATGCATTTAGCAACAGAAAATGTGTTTGCAAAGCCCAAACTTTTTCTTATTTCTGAGATTTTCAAAGGTGTGGAAATGAGTTTGATCTTGCCACAGATTGACAAAGTCTTGGAATTTTTTATTCAAGGAATTTGTTAAATCCTTTACTCAAGCAGGTTATTGTATGCAAGTCAAATTTTACTTATGACAAGTTATGGTTGAAATCATGAATTTTATCAATAGTTGTCTAAGTTCTACCAATAGCTGTTTTATTTGTAGCCATTCTGTATGTCAGTGGACATATCATACAAAGATGATGTCATGGTTCCAGTTTTTGTCAGTTAACACTGTGGTAGTGAGTGATGCTCAGTTCACATGCATTCTCAGAATTGCCAGGTAATAGTTTAATTCAGGATCTGACAGCATGGCCAAAAAACAACAGTGCTTGAAAAATTTTGTGGAGCCATGATGCAGGGTAGGAAGAAGACATGGTAGTTTTCAATGGTTGGTTTGTTGTCTTAAACTGAAATGGTGCCCCTGGGCATCCAACTTTGAACATTTTGAACAGACAGAGCTGTATCAGCTGGACATTTAATAATATCAGAATTATGTGGAATAAAATACATTGGAGTAATCAAAAGACTGACAATATTTTACAGCAGTAGTGTACTGCTGGACTCTTTTTTTCATGGTCATATGTTCTAAAATTCTGCTCTGCCATGTTGGTGTAAAGAGATCTTTTCCTCAGAATACCATTTTCCAGGAGCTTACATTGTTCAAATTCTCTCCACAGATCTAACTGCGTCAATGTATTGGTTACAACCACACAGCTGGTGCCTGCTGTTGCCAAAGTTCTTCTCTATGGCCTGGGTGGCGTCTTTGACATCGAAAATGTCTATAGTGCAACAAGAGTTGGAAAAGAGAGCTGCTTCGAAAGAATAGTCGCCAGGTTTGGCAGAAAGGTGACTTACGTTGCCATTGGGGATGCCAATGATGAAGAACAAGCAGCAAAACAGGTGAGCTTAAAATTCTGTGAAGCAACTTTCCTTTTAAACTCTGTAAAACATTAATCTGGATGATAGGGGGAAGGTGTCAAACCTAGATGAAAGGGGGCAGATGTTAACTTGAATGATATGGGAAAAGTTTTAACCTGGATGATAGGGAGAAAGTTTTAACCTGGATGATAGGGAGAAAGTTTTAACCTGGATGATAGGGAGAAAGTTTTAACCTGGATGATAGGGGGAAGGTGTTAACCTGGATCATAGAGGGAAGATGTTACCCTGGACAATAGAGGGGAGGTGTTAACCTGAATGATAAAGGGAGTTCCTGTTGGATAGAAAATTTGACCACTATTAACAGATTGTAAAAACAAACCCGCTATTGACCCGAGAACATTATGGGGCCTTTGAACCATATCAAATAGCAACTGTTCATGGACAAATTTTCAGTTGCACTGAATGTATTTGTTTATTGTACTAGATATTTATTAGGACTTGTAAAAGATATGATGCTCATTTCCAAAGCTGAAGGAAATTTATTTTTATGGGAAGGAAGTCCTCAAATTTCCTGTAATGTTTAAGGCACAACCAAGCCAACTTTACATCAAATATGCAACAATTGCCAGGTTCCCTATTTATTCCACTCATGCTTATTTCTTTTCACTGTTTACTATATTTAGTAGCTACCTGGAATACCATCTAATGAAGTCATTTGTCTTTCTTGAATTTGATACTAAATGCCTGTTTGGAGTATGCATTATTAATTTATTTTTTTTTTATTTATTTTTTAATTTTATTTTTTTTTCAGTTGGACTTTCCTTTCTGGAGAGTAACAAGTCACTCTGACCTAGCAGCACTCCACCATGCCCTAGATCTGGGCTACCTCTAGCTTCTTTCAGCTGACAATGAGGTCATTACCATCACAGGGATATCGACAGGACTCCGAGCACCATCAAGCAAACAATTAAGAGGCTGAGACTAGGTCCGAGAAGAGGTAGCACTTGTGCTGGAAATTTTGTGAAACGAACAGCAGTATAGTATTGCTAGGCTGAAAACTTAATAGAAAGAAATTGAAATGTGCTATTGTTTCGAACTTTTTGTGTGAAAGTAGGTAGGGAAACACATTGCACTAGCAGAAGCATAGATATGGAATGATAGGAGGACATTCTTAAAAGACTTTCATCTGTGTATGGGCTGGAATCTTGCATTGAAAACAGACTTTCTGTGATCGAGGAACAAGTGTCCTGCAGTATCTGTACTTTACGGACCTCTTGGAGGATGAAAAATTTTCTTATTGTGTGCTCTTGGTGGAGTCGTACCAAAGAAGTTAAAAAAAAACAAAAAAACTTTGATTTGGAAAGCAGGTGTAATGTTTGAAGAATATAACTTCAAAACTTACAAAGAGAGTGCCAAAGAGAGAAGTATGCTTAAGAGGCATAGACTTGTACATGAAAATGGGAATTTTTTTTCATGTAGATATTATTAAGATATTAATTGCTAACTTGAATTTAAGCCTATTCTGTATAAATACTTTGTGGTTTGTACGCTGTAAATGAAACTCGTGTGGATTTGTTCTGAATTTTATTGTTGGGAGTTTTTGTTAGTGATATTCTGTGGTAGGTATACAAATCAAGATGCCAAAACTTGTTTCTTGAAAAAATTCTTTCCGGTAAGTTTTTGTGTTAATTGTCTTGAGAACAGTTTTAGTCATTTGATTAAATTATTTGCTATGTCAGAGATTGAAGACGAGGGGGGGTTGATCCTTATGTAGAGATTCCTTCGATTTTGATTTCAATCATGGAAGCAATTAGTCGTCTGCTTTTGATTTAACAAAGTCTCAGTACTGTGGAGCAGTTTGTAGCACCCACAAGGTTGATTATAATAATAAATTATTCAGGATCACAATGATGCATGGTTTAGTGCTGATAAGCTAAGTTTAAAAAAAATTTACCTTTCATCCACATATACAAAACATTTTCAGCAGCTGAAAACTCCATTTCCCTGAGATGTTTTCACCAGTCAAAGGACAGATCTTATTTTCTTTGTAGCACAAGGAATTTTCACATTAGGAATCCTTGTGATAGTGAAGGCTTTTCGAGATTCAGAAAAAAATTATTAGCACTGTAGCATTATTGAAGGCAGTGGAACTGATCTGTTTCCAGCACAAAGACTTGCACCTATTATGGATATGTATGAGTGTCTGTATGTTAGTCTTTCTGTTAGAGTTTTGTTAGTTGTCTTGCAGAACCAGTCAGCTTCAAGGAAAGATGCCATGAAGACTTAATTAAAGTGGAGAGGCAGTTATGTGTACTATGTAAAATATAGCAAACAATTCAGAGCTCTGAAAAAATAGCATATAGAGGTGATTGTCCATTACATTGTAAGTGAAAGGTTAGGGGATTTTGCTAGACCAATAGATGTGGTTGGCTACAAATGAATAGTCTAAATAGAGAGTAGGGAGAGGGCATCTAACAGTTGAAAAGCAGCATAAGTGTATAGCTTGGTTTCATTGGCCTGGCATTGGTGTATTAAATGGACAAACTTGGAATAACTTCTCCCACGTTTGTAAATTTAACTGTAGAGTTGCTACATTTTGGTGGTGAATTAGCACCAGGCTATGCTTGGGGATACCAGGCAGTAAAAGGCAGTACCAGGTTTAAAAGCCATGAGTGCCAGGTGCACTCCTGGATGGCACAACCCACAGCAGCTACGACACTGAAAAGTTTTTTTTTTTTTTTTTTTAAAAAAACCTTAATTTTACAGCATTCAAGATATGCTACATAATACATTCACCTGGTTACAGTGACTGTCTCAAGGAAGCTCGAGTCACAACAGTAAGAGATGGGCAAATTGATTAAGCCTTGAAAAATTAAATACCAATATGGAATATTTGATGGAAACTTACATGTACCCTATCAGTGAGAGAACCATTTAGTGAAGTATTCAAAACTGAGTTGCTGAATATGACCCACGAAAAAAAATTAGCAAGACAATGGCTTCAGTTTGCTTGATAGATTGGAATTAGGCCCTTATTATAAACAGTCCTGATAAGGACATTTACTAGATGATACCCTGAATTAAGTTTGATAATCTACATTAGTAATTAAAGAGGAAAATGCTGACCATTATTTGAGAATGGAAATTACACCAGCCTTTCACTTATTTTATTTCATGGAGTGCACATTTGAAATTGGAGATACACAGGTCTGTCAATAACATCTCTTCTTTTTGTGATTAATTCCTTTATTGAAAAATAATGCCTAGCACACCAAAATTTTTCTTCATAATCTTATTTTGCTCGAGATAAGAGCTATGTAATCGTACAGATAACAAAACTTTTGAAGAGTTTATTACTGATTTATTCTATCTTGCTCAATAATCTCTGAGTTTTGTCATTGGTCATAGTTTCTTTTCTTCTTCAAATGACTAAAACATTTTGGATTTAATGTACACATTTCTTACTTAAATCACTGCTCCCACATGTTTACCAATCATTTAAGATACTCTTGTCTTCTTTCTGTTGAAAGAAACGATTTAGAAAAGTAACTTTTGTTGTCGAGTTTCTCTTTTACTTCCTGCTGTTTTTGATTCTACATAGAAAGGATTTTCACATGGCGTCAGCATTTTTGTGATTTTACTACTGCCGGTCACTGCGCATGTACATATTGTACGCTGTGCATGTGCACAGCAACACTGTAGATACAACTGTTACATTAAAAAGGCTGGACTGTCAATGAGGCCAACATTTAAGGAGGTGCACAGTGATGTGAGGACAGCTACAAAACCTACATCATTTTCACCAATCGTCACTCCATCTAGCCTGTCGAGAGCTGTTTAATATACATTCTGGTTGCCAACAATACAACTGTCCTTGGAATAAAGGTTAAACAAACAAAGGATAACATATGACATATCTCAGGAGTCCCTCTTTCCATGTTACAAATTTTCATGTGTAGCTCATGTTTATTCATGATGAAAGTGCAAAAATAGTGAAATGGTCAATATTTGATGGATTTTGCTGGGAACTTGTAACGTTTTTTATACATTTTAAATCAAATAGGTAGGTATGACATTTGCATGTCCACAAACCTTTCAAGCATTAAAACTTCCAAGTTAAAATAGCAGGATTGAGATTTCCATCCAAATCATGATGTTATCTCAAGATAACATTGGGTGTATACAAGTAAGGAAGTACCCTGTTTCATTCTGTGACTGTTCTAAAACTGATGTCATTACAAAGCAAATCTGCAGTGTGAGTACACTTCTTAGTGAAGTCTCTCACTGCCAGTACAAGAAACCTTAGGGACTTTTAAATTTCTTTTTGAGAAGAAAATTTACCATAAGCAACAATGCTTAAATTTTACAATCTGTCAACATAAATCTTTTCTCATCAACACAAGTACTGGGCTGTAGTGGTAAATATGCTCACCTACAATACCATACTCACTACAATCATAGGCAGACATTTTGTGTGTGCGTGCATTTGTGTGTGTGTGTGGGGGGGGGGGTTTAGTTAGATGAGGTTTTATGGCGAAGTTTCTAACCAATTGGTTTAAGCTGGGCTGGCCACAGCCTTTTTTCCAGTTGTGGCTCACTGGCTTATTTCCCCTACTCCATTGCTTATGCTGAACACCAAGCACAATGGCAGTAGGTTCCATTTTTGAAGTCTTTGGTATGACCTAGCCAGGATTCGAACCTCTGACCTTCTGGCTGCATGTCCTTCTGGCTGCATGTCGGATACTCTAACCACTTGACCATGCAGTCCGTCTGTGTGTGTGGGGGGGGGGGGGGCTTCACTTTACTAACTCAATTCTGTTAGAGAGTAATAGGTAATTTACAAGAAAAAACAAAAGATGTGTCATTCAAAAATGTAAATAATATCTCTGACAAGGTGTATTTCAAATTTGTTGAGACCAATACTGATATGTTAAAGATTTACAAATGAAGGAAATATTAGATGGGTTAGCTCATGTATTTGTAATAAGAACAAAAACCTCATAGTTTAATTTTCATCTACTTGACGGATATTAAATAAATCAAGGTGATATTTCAAAGTAAGACGGTCATTTCACTCTGAATCACTTGCCCTTTGACTGGGACACCTCTGACCTTGTTTCTTCACCTTTGATGATGCCAGTAGTTTCTACAGCAGAAGACTCTTGGTCAGCCACTTCTTGCAGGGGGTTACTCTTTCCCTCTGCTTCCTTCTGTGCCTGTTGTGCAGCCACCAGTGCTGCTTCCTTCTTCTCATGCTCTACTTCAGCTGCAAGCTAAGAACATTGTTTGAAAAAATGATTATACCAGGTATACACTTTTTCTTTTGAACTGGGACAGTTCAAAGCTCTAGAATCTGAAGGTGAATCTCTTACATGGGGTGGGCAAGGAAGAAGAGTTTATCAGGAAAGAAAATACAAACATTGCTTTAAAAAATGGATCGTTAGATTGTGACATGACAGAATAACAATGGAAAGTCCATACAATGACATTAATATTATTACAGTGAATGGGGAGATATGTAACATGTTTCTACTTAGTCACTTACCCCCTCCCCCTCCCTGCCCCCCAAAGAAACTCACTTTACCATGAAGCAGCTAGCTATCAATAATGTAGGTGGGTAAATTTGGACATGATATGCTTCTTTGCACTGCATACCAAGATACCTGGACATACTGTATGTGCACCCTGCTCTGCTCTGCAAACTAAATTTAATCTCTTTGCTGTACCTTGTATCTCCCACAGTATCACATTGATCACTCTAATAAATCAGTTCGTCACAACAGCAAATTATGCAAATGAGCTCTGCAGCCCCAAACTTAAACCATAAAATTTTGGCTGCTGAGGCCATTCCAGGGCATATACTTCATGAAAGCTAACCTCGAATACCATAGCAGTGAGTAGCCATCTTACTTGTCATATCTATTTCATATTATTCATCATGTCCTTTTCAACTGTTTATGTAACTGTGCTTGAGCTTCCAGGAAAGATGGGGGAGGAAACATCTTTTAAGGGGCAGAGTCAAGATAAACTTCAAAACATTCAGGCAACATAATTATTTCCTAGGGGAGATAAGGGAGGGCAAAGATTGGTCTAGAGGAGTCCCACCCGTCTCCTCCACCCCCCCCATCCCGGCTACTGGCTTGTCCCGATCCCAGTCCCATCCCTGACCTAGAGGGACTGGTGTATCTCAGACTACAAATGAGGAAGTACCCATGAAAGAAACTTGAATTATATGACCAGTTCAAATGATCACTTCTCTATTCATTTTAAAACTTGATCACCATTCGTTCAACCAATCTCTGTAAATATGTGTTTGATGATGATCCTGATGCAATAAAATAAGCAAAAAAAGGATTAAAAAAAAAGATGACCAATTCAAGAGAGTACATTTATGAGGATCAAGGAAATGCATTATACTAGCAGGCAAGGTTTCTATGGTTACATCTATTAAAACCATAGTGCAACCCACACACGAAATATATAAAGTATTCATGCTTCTTATCTGGCGATATTGTTTTCAGTCTTCGATCCTAGTGACCTTAAATGACCTCTGACATCTTTAAAAAAAATTACAGGTCTTATGCTAAATATAAAGCATTTTAACACCAAGTATCAATAGTATTTGTCAGTTAGGCCTTTAGATGTCTTTAATAGTTGCAAGCAGTTTCCAAGGTTTTCGTAGTTTCTCTTTCTGTGACCTCAGACAAACTTTGACCTCTACCAATTATAAAAGGTTTCATCCACTGAGTACATGATACATCTACATGCATTATATGAAGCAGAATGAGAGGCATTCACACTCTCGAATCTAAAACTTAAGGGGAAAAGAAATTTAACAAATCCGTGCTATGATGGGGACCAAAAACTCCTACCTCCCGAGTAAAAGTCTTATGCCCTATCCAATGCGCCAATAGGATCAGCTAGAATAACAGCATTCTTTAATTAATAAACTCTGTAAAGCACTGTGCAAGAATAGATGCTAACAAATGTGATGGCGTCATGCATCTAGTGTAGGGTTGTCTTTTATGTTATTATCTGTAACGACGGGAAGTGCTTACTCGAAGGTAGCACTCTCATGTTTAACTGGGGATCTTTCAACAGTTCAGCAATCACCCTTTGGTGGCCATGAATGACAGTGTGTACTGACATGAGTCTAGGGAGAGAACGTCATCCCAAAATTCCAAAATATGGTTAAACAGTACTCCCTTGTACAATATCCTTGCCATTAGTGCTTCAGATATTGCTTATTTTAGAGGCCATTTAACCGTAACCTTACCCCTAAACTGACTTAACCGTAACCTTATCCATAACCAAACCCCAGGCATAATCGAACCCCAGGTGGAACCCCTGATCAAACACCGTTTTAACAATAGGGTAACGTTTTCTCCTTAGTTGCAGGTGTGTGTACTGTGGAGGCTTCGGCAGCAATGACATGTATGTAGACAAAAGCTGTACTGACTATTGAGACTTTTCTCAATCTGAAAAATATTTCTATGTGGTAGCACAAAAAGTAGGCTACATGAATCTGCTCTGTGCCTTGCTGTATCATAATCACGGTACGGTATAAGCAGTCAGTTGAGCTCTCGCACTCACATCATTCAGACGGACCACTTTGTAATGCATCCAATCCATAGACTGCCATCACTGACATGAATATGCAATAAGCTGGTAGGGTTACATAACCTAGCTATGCCTTAGGAAACAATAGATGTGTACAAAATACTCTAAATCAAAACCATATTTTGTGATTCCTGTGATTTCATTTTAATGATAAACTTATTTTGTGTTCACTAGATCCTTTAAAACTAGTAGCTTGATACCATTGCTTAGTTCTGTTGGGGGAAAGTAAGCAAGTTGTTTGTAGTAGCAGTCTGCAAAACGGTAAAGAGGTGATGAAGCTTCGAATTAGACTTAGGACAGTCATTCGGGAGGGAGAAAAGCATAATTATTTCTTCAAATTATATAAACAATCATTTTGTTTGTCACTTATAAAAACTACAATGTTGTACAAGAAGTACAGGACATAACAAGGCAACAGAAATGTCACCATATTGGACCTAATGACTCTTGCAAGTCCAAAACACTACAGATACACTTCGCCATTCACTTGTAAAAAGCATCCATGTTTCCTACCTAGAGATATCGTGTTCACACACTTTTCAGTTTTTGACCTCCCGTGACCTTAAATAACCTCTGACCTCCCCGAAAATAATGGGGATCTTTCTATCAATATGATTAATCTATATACCAAGTATGAAAAGTACACATTATTGCTATCTTCAGAAAATGTTACAAGCCGAGCATCACTAATACATATACTTGCCAGCATGATTGCATAGATCGATCCATTGGCCTTTGACAAAGAATCAACAAATAAAAGGTGAGGTTAAAAAAATGTTTTTTTTTGAGCAGAATCATTTCAGCATGATGGAGAACAGTTGGAGCACTAAGAACAGCAAAGCATCGAGTGATAGAGGAAAGAATAAGAGGGAAGATGGACCAAAGATAGCAAATTAAAGGGAAGCCTTGTGTGCCTCTTTGCACAGACAGCATTAAAGGGAAAATGCTGTGACCCCAATTTGAATTAATGTTCCTTCTATCCTTATTCATGAATGGCTTTGCTAAATCATGTAACCATTGTTTTGTTCCTGAAATGTTCAATATATGCAGAATAACTACTGAGTTCACCTTTAAAATGATGTTTGTTTAGACACATCATGAAAGGTATTTGAAAGGGAAAATAGAGCATTTGTAAGATTTAGGTGACATTTCAAACTAAATTTGGGTTGACTGCTCCATTCCCCTTCTTAAGTTTAGGATAACATAAAAAACACATTCACATCATTATACAATCAGAGTGTTGTTACACGTACTGCAAGTCTGACTTTCATTTTAAACATTGAAAGTGGAATGAGACATGGTTATCAATATTTAGTTTCCGTTTTGTAATTTCTTTCTTTAATGCCTTTTTGCCTTTGACTGTTGCACTCTAAATATACTTCTCTCACTGTAAGGCTTATCTCAAATCAAACAGGTGTTAAAACAGTGAACTTTCATTACAAATGTTGAACCTTCCAAGTGTGATGTGACAGCATTATCAATAGTCTGTTTACTTTCACTTAATTTCCTTAACGATTTTTTTGCTTTTTGTCTTTTCCGCTCTCTTTATACTCTTCTCTCCCTACGGAAGAACAGCTACCTAACAAGTTACTCGCTTTCATCACGTCTGACTTGCATTGTGATCTCACTTTTTATTAAATTTGTGAGGTTTTGATTGATAACCTGAAATTCAATGTCTGGCATGAGTTCAAAATCAGCAGGCATTTACCTGTTTTTCTGCTTTGATCTTCAGAGTCAGAGCAATTACATCCTGCATGTGTTCATAGGCTGGAAAGAGCTTCCTTAAAAAGAAGATATTTATCTGATGTGTCCAGAAATTGAAATCCCTGGTAGCTTCATCCATTTCTTCATCTGCTTGGACTTCAGTGAGAGAGAGAGTTAGTTAGTTAGTTAGTTTGTTAGTTAGTTAGTTAGTTAGTTATTTAGATGGGAGAGAAAGAACAAAGTTTCATGGCAACAAATGTTTACACTTTGGACTTTGATTAAGTCTTAAACTAAGTGCTCCAAATGAAATTTAACAATCACCTTCACTTTGTATCTAGAACTTACACTTTTCTCTTAATTAAACAAACTGGAGTATTTACAGCAGTAATCATCAACGATTCTGAGCTCATTGACATACCTCCACCCTTTTTTCAGAGGTTGCCTCCCCCTCCCCAAGTCATGACAAATTGTTCCAGTCTCTCTTTTCCCCATGTATTCTTCAAAGGATTATTACCTTAACAAAAGTCAGTGACCCCATATTTGGAGGAAGTAACTCTCCTTGCAAATCACTGATGCTATGGATTCAATTTCAATCTGCTTTCGAAGGTAGTTGTACTTTCAGTGTCATTTTAGATGTGACCAAATTGAGGGGAACCAAACACATACCTCTAACTTGTAGATGTCCTTATACATTAATACAATACATTAATGTTGGCTTTAAATAATACAATTGGGGGAGTGGAGGGGGTAGACAGGATATTATAAGCTTGCTTTCATTTACCCCATCTTCTTGTAAGTCTGTCAATGCATATTAATGATGAAATCAAGTCAAAATGGATTACCAATTTGTTAGGGGTGGGTTGTAACCTTTCAGTTCCTCTGACCCCTGCCCTGTCCCCCACTACAGGGAATGACATCTACTGCTACTGCTGCCACTGCAACCTCCCAGAATCAGAACTTTTTAATTCACAACACCAACCACTCTTACTGTAACTTAAAGTTTGTAATTGAAAATTTGGTACCAAATCACTTTCCTTCCACCTTTCAAGACCAATTTAACCATTCCCAACCCCCTAGAACATGACCACCTCCAGGCTGTTAGTAATCCATAAAATTGTAACCTTGAATGAAGGGCATTCATTCCCAGTTGAATAGGCTGGAGACAGACCTTGATTAAAGCACTTTATCACATGTGACTCCTAGCCTTACACATGATGGTGAAGCACCAGTTCACTTTGTCTTAGGCCGACATCAAATTCGATAAGGTGATGCCAAGGCCACAATTGGATGGATACATGATGGAATGCATTGCCATAATCCATTTTGTAAATGAGATCAATTCCCCAAGCTCTCACAAATCAAACAATAACACCTAGGCCCCCTATTTTTTATTGATGTTACATATTTCTCATGTTGCCATGACACCTTCAACACTCATCACAAGTTATGAATGTTGGAATTGTTACAACTTAAAAAGAAGTTTGACCTTTAACACTTTAACCCAACTTATGAAAACTTCAAAGCATGTTTTTTGGGTCCATGAGTGAACCCCACTAGTATGGGGCCCCCGAGGGGGTGCCTTGCCAATGAGGACGAGTAGTTTGTTAATTCAGGGCTGGGCACAAAAGTGTTCAAAGGTTATATGAGCAGTAATAATTCTGTCATGTCAATTTAGAAAGCACATGGCCTTGTATGAGGAGTGACTGGATGGGAATTAAAATTCCTTCTTTCTAAAATGTAATCAACACCTGTGGAAAAGGAAGGCCACAGGCATCCCCTATGTACCAAACATTGTTATAATTGAAGAAACAAAAGTGACATTATGCATGCTGTAAAAGGAACAGAACTCAAACACTAAATTATAAAAGGTCAGCTCTTCAAACTATTTTAACAAGGTTAAAAGCAAATGTCTTTGACTGTTTCTCATTGCCAAAGACAGAAATGGAGCTTTCATTTCAATATTTGCAGACAATTGTCAACCTCCTAGTTGTGTGAACCTGGAGACTTTGAATCATGGAGAAAATTGTGCCACAAACCTGATTATTTTCAAAGTTGTCTAAACTAGAAAAGTTCCTGGTTATTTTCACATAATGTCCATTACCCATCACAACAGTAAAGTTGCTCCTCTAATTGCATTGTTATCCTTCACCTTGCTTATTACAAGTCAGCTCATCCAGGAGACCAGATAAGCATTTTTTTTTATACTGTGAAGTTTCAAATGATCCTAAAATTTTGTGACAAGATCTTACAACAGTTGTAATATCATGGTTGCACCTGTCTTCATTTTTTGCAAACCAGTTTTGGTGGTCATCTGCCACCCGCAGTGTATGATAACAGTATAAAATAATGAATGGGTATTGGATAGCTACTTACCTTCTTGGTCTGCAATCTCTTCCCCACCAAGGGAGAGCATGGACTGTAACAAATGGGGGGCTTGGGTAACTGCTTGACCCTCCAGCCCTGGAACAACCCCAGGCAGACTGTGGATGGAGACAGCCTTATTTTCAGTTTCGTTATCTGTGTGATGTAACATAAAGAACACTTAATTCTGTGACAACAGCGGCAATCAGTGTTGAAAAGAGAGACTGCCCACAGACAGGTTTACTAGATCAAAAGTTCCCCAGACAGAAGATTTCCTAAGAGGATAACCTACTTTGTGGGAGACCTAGGATTTGCCAGATTTGAGCTTCATTAAGGTTAGATTAAGCTTCGGATTATCCTCTGGCAGGATTAGGGTTTTAGGTAAAACAACCAATTTTTTAAAAAGGGACTCAATTATTTGGTCCCAAAATGAGTATTTTGTACATGTATGTATTAGAGCTG
>WURT03306588.1:0-24785 GCA_009936505.3 Holothuria glaberrima
TGCAGAATAACAGGTCAGTGATTAACCAATCAGAATGCAGGATTCTCAATAACGGATGGCTAGAGGTGGTAGAATTCGCATTTACAAACCTTTCATTCTATGTCTTTCCCACTCCGTTATACTGACCACTTAAAGGCTAATCAATGTTCCAAAGACAGATACACACGATGCGTTCATGTTACCGTCTTTTTATTCAAAGGTTGCCATCAAAATCATCGACAAAAAAGAAGCACAAACAGATTTTTATATTCACAAACATTTGAGAAGAGAGGCCGCTATTTTACAGCAACTTCGTCATCCTAACATCGTTGCTTTGCTGGAAGTCCTCGAAACAGACAACAACCTTTACATGGTTCTGGAGATTTGTAACGGGGGACCACTTCTTGACTTAATATGGGTTCAACAGGGACTAAGCGAAGACGATGCGAAACGATTCACCCAGCAGGTCATCTCAGCTGTACAGTATCTGCATAATGCAGGAATAATGCACAGGTGAGTGACTGTAACCCCGGATGTCAACAAAAACATTTCTATTTGTGGTAGCTTCCAGAGACCAAAACAAATCTAATCTCTTTTTGAAACGTGGAACGTAACAGAAGCTCGATTACTTCTTTGATTTATACGCTAGTTTCGGTCATTTTGCTGTTCATATGTAGATCGTTTGTGGAAGTTTCAACAGGAATAGATTGCATCTACTAGACAAGCTCACAAGATCTTTCATCAGTTCATGATGTATTCAAATTTCTATGGATAGACTAGACTAAGAGCGAGAGGAATTTTTCTAATCAATCGCATTATAATGTTTTGTCAAATGACATGGGCGTGGGCGGGACAACTCTGTCTCTAAAGGTACGGGGAAGGAGAACTAAAACAAGGAATGACCCAAATGGCTCCGTGGAGCACAACCCTCCATTACATTAATATCAGTCGCATTCTCGCATACATCAGTTCGCACGTGAATTATTGTATGAAATACCTTCACAATGGCATTCACCGCACTGTGTGAGCATGTATAAGCATGAAGATCAATTTGCAAAAACAAAAAAAAAAAGAGAAAAAAAAGGACAAAATTTTCCACAAGATGTACCTCTTATCTTGCATATTATAATATGATATTTTGCACAGACCGTAGAAAAATCTCGTTTCAGTTTATTTATTTACAGGTTGGGAATTGAGTGCAGATGTCCCCACCTTCCCGAGGAAAGTGAAAGCAGGGGCGTAAATACGGGAGTGTGGGGGTGTCACACCCCCAGCGAAAATCAAAAGTCGGTCTCTGAGCGCCAAAAAGTCGGTCTCAAATCCAGTTCAGTACCCCTTTGTAACAGTAGACCAGACATGAACAACATTTGAAGTGCAAAAAAGGAAAAAAGAGGTCGATGGAAATTCGAATCGTACAACTATGTCAATGGGAGTCGGTCTCCAAGAAATGTGGTTGGTCCCAAAAAAGTTCACATCCCCCTGCGAATTCATGTATATACACCCCTGAGTGAATGCAGCACTCTCCCCGCCTTCCATGATCCACCCATTTGCAAACTGATTCTCAAGCCCTAGTGCAACCTTTTCAAAAAGAGGCCGGGAACTAATTACTGGTATACACGCACTACAAGATACCACTAAATAGAAATAAATTTCTTTACCATCATCAGTTTCACGGTATGCTGTGTTAAAAAGAAATCAGCTATAATTATTACTATGGAGGCAATGTCCTTCTGGACATTATCTTTTTGCCTATTCCCCCTCCCCTTACCTGTGGTAATTCTGCTGATAAGACACTGTGGCATTTGTAATACTTTGACTTGAGAATCCTTACAAGAGTTTATGATTTTGTTATATTAATGTGCAACTTTGATGTTGTAGAATCGCTTCATTTTACAGAGATCTCAAAGTTGAAAATCTGCTCCTTGATGAGGACAAGAACATTAAGTTGATTGGTGAGTTATGACCTGCAATGACATGGTATTAAGTACAAGTCAGAGGCCCGTAACCAAGGGGCGGCCCATACAAGAATTTTCGCCCCCTAGAGAAATTATTACTGCCTCAGTACAGTTCAACATATCTTGTCCCTAAGTATACATCGACCCTTACCCTGAAAGCTATCTCCCCCTTCCGTCAGGCCCGTAGCCAAACAAGGTACTCAAGGGGCGAGAAAGCTTAGTGGGAACAAAAAATGTGTAGGGGCGAGACAAACTAAAATTAATTATGGCAATGCAATTTTCTTATTTTCCAGGGGGAGAAAATCATTCAAGGGGAACCCCCTCCTTTGGCGTGCCTTTAATTCCTTGTCTTGCTACGGGCCTGGATCGCCTTAGCAGCTCTTATGACAGTCGTGTGGACTAATCTCACTCACGCTAAAGCCTTCAACTGGTCTAGAGACCCAAGCTCCTTCAGAGCCACAAACTCAAAAGGCAAAAACACTCAACCACTTTTAACAAGCATACATTGGTTTCTTACTTCGCGTGTGGCTCTTTAAATCGTTCAGTGGTGCCGCTAGGATAGCAAAAGTGGTAGAGGGAAAGGGGGATGGGTGAGGATAAGCAAAATATTGAAGTCAAAATGTCGTCCCCGTGTGCATTGCTGCTGTAAACTGTTTGCCTTTACATCAATTAAGGACTGGGTAGTGAGGGTCGCGACTGGGGACAAACCCCCTACCTTTCTGATCATGTGGTAATTTTGGTAAGTTAAATGTTAAATTCATATAGTGTAGTTCCTTGTTTCATCTCTTTCCATTTGTTTCCTGAGACATTCTGAAAAACTTTCAAGGAAACCAAAAAGAGACTCGTCAGATTTAGTAGATATTTCAAGATAATATTGGGGTGACCGCTTATAAACCTTAAGCGACCAACCTTTCGAACCTTCATGTCTGTCATGTGTTGATCTGTACAAATGAAAAGAACAGTTATACTGCACATAATCTTAGTCAAAGGCAGCAAAGCTGGAGTACGATACTGCCTTCATAAATGCATTTTCTTATAAAATTCTGCCATACTTGTCTATGTATTCCCATCGCCAGGTATGTAGATGAAATGAAATAAATAGCATGCTGGTTTACCTCTTTTTGTGACGGAGAACGTAACAAATGCGATCTGAGCTTGCTTTAGTGACATACTCCTGGTTTCACCAAATACGGATTTAGATACAGAGACCACGTGATCTCATTTAAATCTGTAAATTTTACCATGCAATGAATGACCAATGAACAATATAAAGGCCCCTGTCATTTATTTAAGATTCTTATTTTCTCAAACATCGAAGTCTCCTTTTCAACCTTGTCATAAGAAAGATTTACCCTTCCTCATCAGGGCGGGGACATTTAACTTCGAAAAGCCTAACGCTTAATATACCGTAATTATCATATAACACTTGTGTTAGGAGTAACAGCATAACTTAGCAATGATGTGTAAAATTTTATTTTAAAAGATTATCATTACGTCATTCTTTGTAACAGATTTCGGTTTGAGCAGTTTTCATCTTCCAACGTGTGAAGCCCTAGCCGTCCAGTCCGTGTCAACATTTTATGATCGTAGTATGTCGGCCACTTTGTGTGGCAGTCCAGCTTACGCTGCCCCTGAGATAATATCACAGAAAAGCTACAGTCCTAAAGTGGACGTTTGGAGTATGTGAGTACTAGAATTTACTGATCTTTCAAAAAGTATATTTCGAAAGAAAAATTTCTCTCATTCTCTCATGTAAACGGTTCCAAAAAGATCAGAACGCTCTCAAATTTCTTTATCATGACAACTGAAAGTTTGAGACACTAGATCTTCTCCGTCAACTTCCTGTTATCTTGCACAAACTCACGTTCGAACTCAAGTTTATGAAATTTATATGGCGCAATGTTTAATATAATTATTGTGATGCGCCTTATAAAAGGGAAAGTGATAAGCAAAACGCACGAAGTTAAAGGATCAGATATCATCGAAGGCTCAGCTGAAGAGGTAGGTTTTCAATAAGCTCTGAAAGTGTTCCAAAGAGCCTACTGACTTATACTGATAAGGGGAAAAATTCCATAAGTTAGGTCCCTGGACATGGACCTCTATCTGGGAACAACCAGATCGAGTTAAACTATATCTTAAGTTAATCTTAAGAATAATTTTTGCAAAATAATTATTGAAAACAGAAACTTTACATATCCCGCACTAAACCCTTAGAGTCAACCATTCATTACGTTTTACAAAGGCTAGTTGGAACAAAATTATTGTAATTTGCTTTTATCTTATTTTCTACAGCGGAATTAACACATTTGCAATGTTGACAGCTACGTTACCATTTCTGGTAGAACCATTTAATCTCAGACTGTTGCTGAGAAAAATGATCAACGGACAGATGTCTGAACTTCCACCAAATATATCGAAAGGTTAGTTAACAATGCAAGCGGTTAATGATACATGTAGGCTTAGACGTTGTCAAGAATTTGGTGCGACTTTAGCATTTGATTTGGACAGCTGGGGCAGCGTAATTTGTAAGACTAATGGAATATTCTGTTGAAATGAGAGAAGCCCATACATTGTAATTGCGTCTGGACCACGGACGGCGGATCTTCTTGCCCGCCGTTGTTTGGCACATTCCATAGAACAAATTACAGTATGGGTTTAACACTGTGTATAACATGGATGATGAATATTTGTAATTTTAAGTCTGACGAAGGCAGATCTGAGCACGAAGAAAGCTCAAAAGGCGAAAAGGTGTGTGTGTGTGTGTGTGTGTGGGGGGGGTAGTAAGTCTTTGAAACAGTAGGTTACATGTTGAGCTACATGAGGGGCATTCCACACTTTTTGTATTGAACATTGCAAGCCCAACTGGCCCACAACGAGATGGAGGAATGTCTTGTTTCCACGACACTCCCGAAGCATTTGTGTTTTTTTAAAATAAGTCTTGTTTACATTGTTCTTTCCAAACATCTCTCTGCCCTTGACTTCAATCTCAAAAGTACATATCAAATGCATGTCAGTGGGCCCAAGACAATTGGGACCAATGGCAATACCAAAGCTACAGAGACGATGGCGGGGGGAGGGGTCTAAGGGAGGGTATCCCCCTCCTCTTTGAAAATTTTTGAAAATTAGGAGTCCTTACATGCAATCTAGATTGATCTAGATAGATTTTGTGTTAAAAAAAATTACGTATTTTAAAAAGTACTAAATAAAAAAGTGGCATCAATGAGGGGGTTGATGGCTCAATCAATGCTCCCTGCGTACGCCACTGATGCGTTCTATATCGGTTACATTTTGGTGTTCAAAAGATGAACGCCTGAGTTTGCAGCGAAAGGAAGACACGCGCGGCATGCATTATTTTTTCCCATGATGTTTGTGGGTAAACCGGATCCTCAGGAATTTGCAAAATGTGTTTGAAGTCAAGGTTAGGATTTAGAAAACGGGCTAAGGATACCCTCTCCATTGCAATTGGGTGCTGTTGATCACATGGTGATGATAAAAGTGAGGTGTAATGTCCATAAAGTGTTTTTTTCAAGAATGTCATATACAGTGTTTAAGCTAGGACGTTTCTCAATGCCATATTTACTGATGTGTGGCCTGGCGGAGGGGTCTAAGGGGAGGTTGTGTCCCCCTCCCCTTTTGAAAATTTTTGGAATTTAAAAGGTGCCTAGATCGAAAATGGTGCAATATTTGAGTGTATTTATGCCCTAATGAGGCACCAAAAAAATCTTGGTGACAAATATTTTACTACATAAAATATTGCGCCGCGGAAGTTATGCACGGAATCAGTCTACTTTCTGAACTTCGAGATGAAAGTAAGGTAGTGGGGCTCCGAGGTTAAAATAAATGCTTGTGAATCCTGCCGCAATTAAAGCAGACAACTATGATATGCTGGCAGCAAGGAACTGGCAAAATTATTCTGGTGAGGCTGATTCTGTCAAAATTTAAACCCGCGTAGAATTTGCTTGTCAGATTTTTGTGTGCGACATTTCTAGCCGTTAATGCGACATTGCCGCACAAATAGGGCTGGCTAAACACTGGTCATATGACCCGAAAAAGCGCGCCTTTACGGAGCCTTAAATTCCATTTCCTCTCCCGAGTTGCCGACGGAATCGGTCACTCGTCCAATTACACCGATGGCCGTTGATACAGCCGTCTCGTGCATGATGAATTTACCGATGGGTCTTCAACATGAATGGGCCAATTTGATGAAGAGCCGAAAATCGAAATAGCCTATAACAGACTGGCCGCGCGTTCCCGTTCTCTCTTTCTCTTTTCTTTCTTTCCATTCTCCGTCTTCCCTTTCACTCCCTTCCTTCCCCTTTTCTTTCCCTTCTTCCCTCTTGTTTTCCTTCCTCTCTCCTCTTTTCCTTCCCCTCTCACCTTTTTGCCGACAAACCGAAAATTTGCCGACGGCGATCAAATAATGGGGGGTGTGACACCCCCACACCCCCGCTCGCTACGGCCCTGTGCAGAGACCCCGACATAAAGTTGTAATTCGTGGTTCTTCCAAATTTGCGGTACCTTATCAACGTAAAAATACTTTCGCATATAATTTTCTCGTAATTATCTTTAAGAACGGCGAGCGTAAAATTTACCCTTCTCTTGAACAGAATGCGAAGACTTTGTTAAGTATCTGCTACAACCTGATCCATCGATGCGACCGACGATCCACGATGCAGGTCGGCACCCTTGGCTTGGAAAAGGTACAACACCAACCCCATCAACACCCCTTCGACGCCTAAGTCTGATGGAGGTGGAGAATGACATCATTTACGAAATCAGAGAGACTTTGGGAATAGATCCAAATCACGTGATGGATTCAGTGGTAGCAAGAAAGGCAGACGAATTTTCAGCCCTGTACCACCTCATGTACATAAAGAAACAGCGCCACTGGAGGCGAGATATTAGTGACGTGAAAAGAAGCTTCACTAAAATGACCATGGACTGTGGTCATGGCACGGACGTACAAGATGTCATCAATTACACGGTAATCAGGGTCAAAGGCCATTTACAATTAGGTAAAACCAATTACATAGTGGACACGGTAAACTTCTATCCTAGGATATTTTCTGTAAGAAGACACGTTTTCGACACACCGTGTCCGGCTTGTTCTGGTCAGAGCACGGCATGGCAGAGGGGGGAAGGGTTGTAATTATGTGCCCCTAACAAGAAGGGTTGCCTCTATAAAAAATATGAACGGAAGTAATTAAAAATAGTACATTACTTCCAATAAAAATTAAAAACTGTAAAAAACCAAATACCCATTTACCTTTCCAACCACTTTTATGGAGTGCTAAACATAAGAAAATAAAATTATTCCATTCCCAAAGTAAGAATTTTCTAAGAGAAAGAGACAATATGATTTTTTCCGTTCTTCCTTTTCAGACTACGTTAGAACTAGCGAGGAAGAAACAAGGTAGTCCTCACTTTCAAGTGGTAATGGGCATGAGGAGTGCAAGTGACAGCGACAGAAAGAGGGAAACAGACTCAAATTTTCATGACATATTTCACGAAGTACTACATAACGATGACACCAAGAGCGTTTCAGTATCCAACTATGAGAAGAAAGTAGCTGATGAGCGGAGAAAGATTTCTGATCAAAGGTCATACACTACGAGCGTTGCTAGCGGAAATCCATGGCTGGGGCTGATGGGTAGGGACATGAGCTTCATCGGAACAGCTGGAGGGGACGGTCTTGGTGAGTTAGTGGAGTCATTTAAGATTACCGAGAACAAAAGGAAAATGAAAACAAAACAGAAGACAGGCAATGGTGTGTTGAAAAGAAGACAAGATAAGGTCAGGGGTCAGCGAAAAGTTGTTTCGACAAACAAGCAGCCGAATCCGATCAGCGAAATTGTGCCAATATTCAAATCTGGAAAGGGTGAGGAAACGAATTTACAGCTGTCGACGATTGGAGAAAGAAACTCATCAAAATTGAAGAAAGAAAATGGAAAGAAAAACAGATGTCATGCTTCCATGGAATCTCTTCACTGGAACGGGGATATATTGAAGAGCAAGTCGAAGACAAACATCTTGGACAAGAAAGGGTTTCAAGCGAAGGATTTGATTCATACAAATCTTGACAGCAAGGTTAATGTAGCTAGTGACGTAAGTAATGACGCAAAGAATGTTCAACGTGAGACACGTAGAAATCAGAAGGCAACTGTGAAGAGAAAGTCTCAGAAGAAACCTGGGGGAGATATGAGCCGATTGTATGGGACAAACAGAAAGGCAAGTCTAGCAGTGTTCCAGAACAGATGCAAAGATAAAAATGTAACTAGGATTGAGGTTGTGAATATTCATGTGGCACCAAAAGCTGTTAAGAAAGCGACTACGCATAAGAACGTTCATCAGCCGGGTGTCAGATTGACAAAGAGACCGAAGACTCAGGGAAATAAAAATATATTGTCGAAGAAAGGAAGGAGGAAATCGACATCCCAAAAACAGGAGGATATGAAAAACTCTTCTCAGGAACATGCGGAGAAAACAGAGGAACAGACGAAAGACGCACTCCCTGATGTATAAATATCACACAGTCGAACATGAACGATCGATGCATGACATCCACCACCGATATATAAACTTGCTTAGACACGTTAACTTTATAAACGTATGTCGTAATGAGTTCAGGTTCATTGGAGTTAATGGTAAAACACTGTAGCCTTTCTAAAACAAGCCTAGACGTTCCTAAATCTGGACAAAGGTAGACTTTCACAAGTCTGGACAAAGCTAGATATTCCCATACTTAATAAACACAAGATTTTCCTAAATCTAGGGGAAAAACACCGTTGCTTTACAAAGGAAAGTTCAGAAAAGTACATTTTGTAATTTCTACTCAAACTATAGGGCTATGGAAGTTACCATAAATGACAGTTGATGGTAGGGTGGAAATGGAATTTCCAAACGGGATACGTTAATTGAGAGTTTATAGGTTGTACTTGGTAAATGCTTAACATGGAAATGTTACAGGGAGTGAACGAAATACCAAGCCATATGAACAGCTAAATCTAGTCACTACATTTTTACCGGCTACTAAGCCTCTAGAGGCCTGGTATTACGAAGAGCAGATTCTGCATCTGTGAACTGTAGAAGGCACCTCACAGTTGCAGACAAGTTATCTTAAATCTGTTTTGGGGCTAGGTGACAGATTTTTAGTTGGTTCTACACGTTTCATTTGACATAAAAAAAACTGGGAACCATTACTAAGAGTGAAAGAGTAGGCACATGTCCATCGACAAGGGGGGGGGGGTCCCCACCTCTTTTTCTCCCTCCAAATTTTATTTCTTTTGCCATTATACAACTTAATGAATCTTACCCCCTAAAAATAGTTGCCCCAGGGAGGCCACTTTGCCCTTCTTCGGTACTTTATCTGGCATTGGGCCTAAGAAGGCTACCCATAACCAAGGATGAGGAAAGCTCTATACTGAAGGTGAAGAAACATGTATGCGTGGGGCACAACTTTACGGAGCATGTGAATGAAAAGATGTACCAAGTCAAATTAGGGCAATTTGGTTGCAAAAAGGTACTTTTCTCATTTTTGGAGAAGGTTGGATGGTGGAGGGGGGTGGGGAGGAATTTCCACATGTGCCTTGGTTTGTAACCCCATGAAAGCTAAAAGAAAACTGCCCAGTTATTGTTTTGATAAGTTTATCTGTGATTATTACAACCTGTAGCTTCCAGTCAAAGTTTGCTTGTTAAATCGAGGGTAACTCAGTGAGGTGGATCTAATGTCTTCCCCGTTGCAATCGGTTTATTTCTAATTTTCTGCATCAGTACTCTTGGATCGTCTTTCCACACAAAAGATGGGGCATTATGTCGAAAGCAGAAATTTTCCTTCTTTGGTATATTTTCTCCATAATGGTATAATATTCTTAGCAAGTTACTTTATGTAGATGCTGTCACAAATGCAAAAAGACTTTGTACATAACAAAATCATACTTCTCTTTGTGCTTACTTTCTTACCGACATTACATTAGCTGGCTGTAACATCCAGAGTACAAAACTGCATTGTGGGTAGTACCCATAGCTTTTAAGGCCAGTTGGATGTAATAACATGAACCCCCTGGCAATCCCAAATGAAGAGCTCCTTGGACCCCATTTGGATTATGGACAGGTATCAGAGGCAATATTCCTCATGCAAGCTTGCAGTACACTATGAAAGAACAGACATTACACAAACTGATGGATTCACTTGTTTTTAGATTTCTTGGTGAGGAACCATAGGCATAGGAAGCTGTTCCTTGGAGAGTGCCCCAATTGCCTACCTTATAAATCCAGCCTTGAAGTTACAAGCTATTTCAATTACAACACACAGAACTGATTTTGTTTTCCTCTTAAGGACACCATTTACTCCATGGGTGCAATTTCCACAGGTTGCTAGGAAGGGGATAAGGGTAAAGTACACAACATTTGCTGTGTCTATTTGTAGTACTCGAATGTTCCATACTTGATCTAAACTGCCATCTAAGCCCTGACTTCACCTACATACAGAACTGTAATCAAGTCATGACTTGAGTCACAACATGCAAAATTGCCTGACTTGAAAAATTCTGACTTTTTTTCCCCCACTGAAATAACACAGCGATTCGAGTCATGACTTGACTCGAGTTGCTAAAATGAGTGTAGCTGACTTGACTTGCCACAAAAAAGAGTGACTTGGTTACAACTCTGCTTACATAGAAAATTTTTTACCCCAGATCATAGAAATAAATAGTCAAATCTAGATATGTCCTTACCATAAAAGAAAGACTAAACCCAGTGCTTAGTCCCACCAACCACCAAATAGTAAAACATAATGAAATTCTGACACCAAGTTCACTTACACTTAGAATAGCTGCATTTCTCTGAATTAACAATCTGATAGAGAAGATCAACCTTAAGTCACAGGACTCATACAAGAATTCAATCAATGGCACTGCAAAATACACCCCCACTTCAATTTTGATAAAAGTAGTTAAGTATGTAAAGTAAAATACAACAATGGGTCTATCATTACCTTTCAATATAATGCCCACAATCAGGTTCCCTGAGGTAGGAATGTACAGTATGGCAAAGGTGTGTATTAAAATTTGGAAAATGGGTGTGCTAATATTTTGGAACAACTTTTTGGCAGAGTACGTAATTGCTACTTAGAAGGAGGGGTAGTCTTAGGGGACTTCGTGGTGGTTACGGTGTCCTAAGAAACTTGTTTTTCTTTTAGGCATCTGAAGGCAATATTTAAATTATTTATTTTTGGGACTCTACAATAGTTTACACACGGTGTTGTTTATGCACTTAATACTTAAGACAATACTGATGCTTTGGATACAATTATGGAAGCAATGAAGGAAAATTTAGGACATGCTTCTGAGCACCAACAGCTGGAAGCCTAAATCCCACCCAAAATAAGTGAGAATGTTTTATATTCATATAAAAGTCCTTGTATCATCAAACTTGGGTAACATTACCCCTGGAATACTGATACCAGAGTTCCAATGCAAGACTGAGGGACTTTCAAACTTGCTAAAATCAATTCAGAGCAAATATTCCCATGCAAAATATTTCCTGCACACTTTTAACAGGTCGCCATCAGGCAAATACTTCCAGATATAGCAAACAGCTAACATACGTCACGGATTGACCTCTTTCCTGATGAGGAAAGGGAACACTTCAGGCATGTAAGAAGTATGATGGTTATATCTGAAGGTGAGATAGGTGGTGCCATTTCCTCTTTCCCTGAGCATGTCCTGTCCTCCAGACCTACATGGTTATCCCTCAAACCTTTGCAGCCAAATCACTTTCTTTGCCATGAATGCTTGTGCTACCTCTCTGTGAGTCCATATTTATCTCTAACTATCCTTAAAGTTTGTGGCAGGGCACTGAAAAAGAAGGAAAAACAGAAGCAAATATGTTCCATGTTAACATTTTTTCCAACTGCTGATACAAGATATCTA
The DNA here is from genome assembly GCA_009936505.3 of Holothuria glaberrima. Lineage (NCBI taxonomy): Eukaryota > Metazoa > Echinodermata > Holothuroidea > Aspidochirotida > Holothuriidae > Holothuria > Holothuria glaberrima. The sequence continues at coordinate 11,864 of WURT03306588.1, forward strand.
CTGATCATGGTAGGCTTCATGACATACTCCAGGGTCCAACCACTGATAGTTTGAGAAGCATTGATATCTTTTCAAAATTATCGATGGAATTTTTACTCTTCTATAGTTCAAACACGTATGTGAGGTTAAGAAAAAAAAGTTTTGTCCTTAGTTTTTACAAAAGCTGCAGCCACTTCACTTTTTGACATTTTCTGCTGAAAGTTTGGAAAAGATTTGTACTCAGACCAGTGGAGACCAAACTAGTGTCAGTCAAGGGATAAACCAAACCACTCAAATTGATTAAGCTTCACCACCAGACTATCTAAGACAAACCAAGAAAACGATGAAAGAAAGGTTTCAGAAAATGATGAGGACACTTGATACACTGTAAGACTTCCTCCACAATATGCAAATAAAATATGACAAATAAATAGCAAAACAACAGTTAGATTTATGTCAATCCCTTCCAAAGCTCATACTGGCACACAAATACTAGCATCTAGGGTTTATGTATTTTGTTAGAGCAGGGAATGATAGTCTGTTCCTTGAAATGAGGCATAAGTTGACACAAATTAAATCTTCCTTTTTCTTGGGGGAGGGGGGCAGAGGTTGTATCTCATGTTTTGTTTCTAATACAAACAGACCATCCAACACTAAAATAACACTGGCCTTGTGACCAGTACGGCCACCCTACTTTCTGCCTAAAAACACACAGATCTAAAACCAACATCAACACCTCCAGTATCTCACTTTGATCCTTCTTTAAGGCAGTGTCCTCACCTTATACTACCTTGTATAGAGATATAACTATCTTTGGTTTGCACTTAACTTCTTCCAGAATATAACCCATCAGCCAAGGTGATATGGCTAGACTATTTTAATGGACCTAACAGTAGGGCCTATATCTGCAGTACCAGTTTGAGTTGGTGGCCTTGTGGGTCGAAATAATTGTAAATTATTCTTGTTATTGTAAATTGCTTGGCTTTCTAGTTTCAGATATTTATCCATTCATAACTTCTTACAAACTTTATTACTGATCTGGGCCCAGATCATTCTAATCCAACTGATGTTATATTAAAGGCTTTCAATGAACCATCCAACACCAAGAGAGAATACCTACCTTCCTGGCCTGATGATGGCATACTGTCCCTGGTGTGATAGATCCACCACTGTGGAGCCTGCCCTGGAATCACTTAGAACACCAGCATCAACTATTAAGTCCAACTTTGGCCATAAAGACTGGAATTCCTTCAACAGAAAAAAGAACAAATAATGAATCATACATACCAGAAATAATTCCAGCATTATTGGGATTGTTAATTTGCTGTATACTGCATCTCTACAAGTGGAAGAGTAGAAGCATTTGACCTTTTACACTTTCACAATGGGTGGCTAGCCATCTCATTAATTTGGATCAAGTTTGAATTCCTGTCACTCCCATTGGTAACTGGTCAATTCAGATCAGAAAATGGTAGTCATCCATTTCATATCTTGATAACAAGACAGTAGGAGTTAAATTTAATTACTTCTGTCAACATGGTGTAATACTTGCATGTACATAAACATTTGACTGCCCAATAAACACATACAGTGTGTTAACAATCTGACTCATAAATATCATTAATAAAAAAGCAAAGACATGACACAACTGATGACAAAATGTTGCATAAAAATTACTAGCAGGCTTTGACTTACCTAAAATGTTCTGCATCCTGACACATGTTCGAAAGTCGGATTACAAACACTCAAAATTACCTTGTTGTGCACTTAAGGGAATTTGTTTAACTCAGTAACTGGAAGTACCTTACCTATGCTTTAAGGGCAACAACAACATAGTTATTTTACTAACAGACTTATATAAATTACAGACTTATATAAATTACCTTTGGAATAATTTTTAAAATTATTTTTCCAGCCAGGACAGATGGCTTACCAGTAATTTTCTCTCTTCCAAATAGCATCATTGATGCAATTAATTAAATTAATTAATTTCCTGTAATACTTCATCTCTCATACAAAAGCTTAAGTATATCAAACTGACATGTTTCTGGCTTCAAGTGTCTTAAGGTGCATCAAATATTTTTACTTTGGCTATGATTCTTTCAGAATACTCCACTTCATCTTGTTTGCTGGGTCAAACGTTAGTTCAAATTAATTCAAAGTTGTTCCTATGTGCAGTGACTACATGTCTTTCAGTGAGAGGGGCCAGTTTCTGTTTACACAAGTACACATTTCACAAGTCATCATCAATGCTGTGACCCACTTTGTGTGCCTTTCGGCCCCAAGTCTAGTCATGACTTCAAATTTTCTAAGAGTTTTGTCATCAGCACATAAAAGGAAATATTTCGAAAATTGTAACCATGGTTCTCATCCACACTTACCTGTTATGTAGTTAACACACAAAAAGTTTGAAAAGTAGTGACTAATTTCCAACTTTTGTGTGTTATGAGCATAACAGGTATAGGAAATTAATGAAAATTTATACATATAACATGAAACTTACCTGTATTGATAGGGTGCTTTGTGCTGAAGAGAAGTTTGCGCTGGTAAGCGCCAAAGGAGCATTTGCTGCTAAAGCAAGCTCTTGAATGAAAGCGTGGTCCGGTACTCTAACACCAACAAGGTTGGTGGCAGGATTCAAACCGGGGTTTAGAATTGTTTCTCTTTCAAATACAACAGTTACTGGTCCAGGAAGAAGGTCTTTCAATAAAACAGTAGGTACGTTAACTTTACTCCATCTGTTGAAGAAGAGAAGAGAAGAGATAACGTCACTACAATACCATCCAAAATATATACAGGTAATCTACAATCTACACTGCACTTCAACAAACCTACTAAATGTCATAGATTTCCCAAGTTTGACCTCTGTAAGACAATTTACTCTGATAAATCAGCTATTTCTATTTTCCATATAATTGATTCTTGTCTGCGCATCAAAAGTAACAAGAATGACCCCCCCCCCCAAACTAAAATATTGTTTCACCAAGCAAGAGATACATGACAATAAAGGAAAGAAATAGAGATAGTGACAAGTCAATTTTTGCAAGTCCTAGTCAAGACACATGTCTATGTTGGCAAGTCCAAGTAAGTCACAAGTCATTTGCCTCAGCTCCAAGTCAAGCCAAGTCACAAGTCAAGCAGTAGCAAGTCAAGTCAAGTCAAGTCATTTGGACTTGAGCACAAGTCAAGTCACAAGTCACCATAAATATAGACTAGCAGGATCTCACTGAATGTACTGTTTGAGGGCTTTTATCTACTTTGTCGTCATATTCCTTTTCAATGTAAGCAAAGTTTGGGGCACCCGTTACGTTATACTGCAATCGATGTCGAAACTGAAATATGTGAATTAGAGCACGTTGAGTCAATTATGGGAAGGATACAATGCACTGAAACCTAAACTCAAAACTGCAATTAACTAACCATCTATATCATAATCAATTACACTATGATGTTCTAATTGCAATGTTTGCACTAGGTCTCAGAATCGGGGGGTTTCAGATTTTTGGGGCAGGACCTTGGAAAATAACAAATCAGCAAAATGGTCAATTTTTCTTCATTTCAAAAGGATGGCACAACTTGGTGGACTTGTTACTTCGCTTTCTGCAATCTGCTTTTTTCTGTTACCACACAAAGACGATCATCACAAGCAATGTTGGACCCATTCTGATATAAGTACATAGAAAAATACAAATACATGACGTATTTTTCAAGAATTTCAAATTGGGATATGTAAGACGTACGGACCAAAATGGCCGTGATGTAACTTAATGATTCTGTGTCTTCGACATATTGCCTTTCAGATGAAGAATATTTTTTCAAAACAAATATTTTTTGGGTTTATTATCTTATTGTTGATCACTGTATACACCAATTTTGCGACTACAATGATCACCGCTTTGCCCTATGGTCGATTCGAGATGCAGGAGCAACTGCTGGTAATACCAACCCCTTAGTATTATAATACTGAGGGCGGTATTGTGCTAGTGTGCTTTGTACAAAAGGGACAACAAGTAAGAAAAAGGTAAAAACCAAGGACTTTGGCTACTTGTTTATTGTTTCTTCATTGAGGTTGAAGAGTCATTCAAGATGATAGGTATGGGCAGTGGGTTACTCAGGGGGAGGGGGAAGATATCCCCCTCCCTAGGATATTTGTGTAGTTTTTTAAATAAAGTCACAGGATATATGTTGTATACATGTTAAGTCACTAATAGGTACAGACCCACACAATTCCTATCCTTCAACGGTCACCGTATTACAACACAAGGGCTTAAGCCGTCAGTATTCCCGAATGTTACCCTATACTGTTTTCCACTGTAATAGGGCAGATATGGTTTGAAGAAATAAATCTAACCATTAAAGCATTCCAAAATCAAGGTCAGAGGAACCGGATATGCATCATTACCATATAATGACAAGAGGAAATGGAAAGGTTTAGAAAATATTTTTGGGAGAATGATTAGTAGGGTTGTTGCGATATGAAATTTTCGTTATCCATATCGCGAAAAATTTTCCTTCAACACCCAAACGATATCACGATATTGCCGGATCCCGTTTGTCTTTAATATAGGCACCACAGTAAAAAATGACAGTACATGGCACTGGCCCTATCGGTGGAGCATCCCCAATGCCAATGTCTTTTCTCAAAAAGATTGCCATACTGTAGCAATGAGCATAAGAAATTGGCTTGTGTTACTCTAGTAACCCTTCCTTACATCAATGAGGCTGGAAATATCGAAATGAAAAAACAGTCTGCAGTAGTTTTGCAACTGGGACTAGCGTGCGATCTTGTAGGTTTATCAACTGAATCTCCTTTGCTAATTTCACTCAGTCCTCTGTGAGTGATAAAGTAAAACAACTACGTGTCAAACATTTCCAGGCTGCTCATCAAGTTGGTGAGGATGTTGCATGCATGGGGGATTTTCACAATATCGTTTGGGCAATTTCATAAACAATATCAGGACCAAAATAACATATCGATATTTTTGGTTGATTTCGTCATATCATAACAACCCTAATGATTAGGTTGCCTCAAATAGATTTTGATTGGACAGTTGCCATATTGGAGTAGTGAATACACTCATCGTCTCTTCTCTGTATATTGTGTACAAAGCCTTGACTTGTTTTTATTTACAGCATTGTTAGGCTGGAGATGAGCGGTCAAAGCTGAGTTCAGCCTTCCATATATAAATTGCTAGTACTGCATGCAGGAAAAAATATTACCACTGGTTACAGTGATGAATAACCAGCTTGTTTGCGTTATGGTACAATGTGAGTACTGTGTAGTGGTTTGTGTAGGTAAATGTTGCATACACTTTTGCGGTCTAGGCATGCAGCGGCAGCACGAGGAGGGGATCAGGAGCAAGTTAGTTAAATCAAAATTTGCCATCTAATGCTTCTGACTTGTGTTGGCAAGAAGTCATTTGTTACAAGTCCAAGTCAAGTCACAAGTCAATATGAAACTCGCAAGTCAAGAAAATAGTGACTGGAGTCAGACTAGAGTCCAAGTCAACAACTCTGGAAAGAAACACCTCTCGCCTCTATTTACATAAACAACTTAAAACTCAGCCTTGTTTGTTAAAAAAAGTGAACAATATAAAGCTCAATACTGTCATTACGTGTATGGTCACCAAGAGACCAACAGGAAAGATGAGGAACACAGGATTACTACGTTTGCTCACGTCATCAAATCTACACTCCCTGTATGCAACATGGTAGGTTATGTTATTGAGATATTGAGATACCATTTTTTTTGGTTTCCCTCACATACCATACATATACATATATATGAGCTCACATGCATGGGGACCTCCCCCCCCACCCCACACCATCCCTACCCCTGCACACTCTCCCTGCCCCTGAAAACTAGAGACAAAGACAAAGGTGCTGATCCAACTCTATACTTCCTCATGCAAGTTCTGCTTAACATTATGAACATGAATGAAGTCATTTGACCTCTTATGGAAGGGTTCCTTACTTGGCAATGTCAGCCACACTTCCCACACTTATAGCGATCGGTTTCTCATCATGGCGGCCTTTAATATTGTAAATTTTTGTAATAGCTTCAGTGTTTTGGGATAAAGCTGCAAGTCCATATATGGTATCAGTTGGAACTGCAATGACACCACCATCTTGTAAAATCTTCACAGCTCTCTGGATGACTTGCTGGAAAGCAGCTCCTTAAAGAGGAAGTCAGAAAAGTTTGATTTTTTTAAATTGATGTAAATAATAATCTGTTCTTAACCAGTTAACTGCAGAATTAGACTTGTAACTTTCATCCCACTGCGGTATTAAGTACAGTGCATTTACATACAAATGGATATATCCATCATAAGCAGTTAACTGGTTAATCTTGCTGAATTTAAAGGGAAATATTGGGTTTAAAATGCACCAACATGGCATAGAAAGAAAACACCTAAAATCATTATTAAACCTTTTAGTCTCACCAACAACCACTAGCAATAACTTTATCTCCTCAAAATATTATCCATTACAAGAGTAATGGATGTCGAATAATTTGAACTTTTGAAAGTTTGGGTGAAAAAACTAATTTTGTGCAACAAATAATCAAATTTCTTTGTGTGAGAGTGTAAGGATTTCTAGAAAAGGAGACTACTGTATTGCCTCTTGCCTATCATTCTGTGCCTGTAAGAGTGTACAAAGTGGTGATACATGGGTTCCAGTGATGGACTGGCCACACAGGCATTCGGACAATGCCCGGTGGGCCGGTGGGCTAGGGAGCCTTGTAAAAATTACAGCCCATTTTCACAATAGTTAACAGAAACCAGACAAGCTATGCAGTATGCAGAAATATACAGTATTTGCAACTGTGGGAATCAGCTCAGCCTGGGAAATGCAGCCCAGGAAATGCCATTTCATGCAGTCTGGAGGCCTAGGCAAATTTTGCTTTGTACCCGTGTCAATCATGGGGGCGCTTCGCTTAGATGGTTAATCATTACCTCAATTTTCTTACATTTTATACCCTATATCATACATGATTATCAAAAGCTCAAATGGAAATCAAAAGCCTGATAGGTGGTATGTATAGACGGTGGATTTCTGTTTTACCTTTTGCCTTTGTTAGTTCGTGGAAGATGTCAACAGTTTGCACAAGCGTGGGTCAGGGTGACCAAGGGCCCCTTTCATGACAAAAAAAAAAAAAGGAGATGCGCGCATAGGAAGTGAGAAAAATAATAAAATACAAAAATGTAGGTGTTGGTGTAGGGGGTAAGTTGAGGCGTATTGCTTGCTGAAAATTTCAGGAAATAATGAGCCAATTTCAGGAAATTTTGGTTTCCATTTCAGGAAAAAGAAAGTTAGAGTGTGGAAGCATTGATCCTTTCTGACATTTTCCAAGCATTGGCAGAGAATACAGATTTCATTAATCTGCACCTCGTCCTCCGAAAACGGAGTAAAAAAGGTAAAATCTTATAAGCACCTAAGGAACTTTGGTCAAGTGCCAACATACTGCATCCTCTGTCAGAGAAATGTGGCTACCCAACTGATACTGACAAGACAAGTGGCACACGGGGGGGGGGGGGGCATTGGGCCATGGCCCCCTCACAGATGCCAAATTTTTTAGTTCCTAAATTCCTAAGTTTCTTTTACACAAATTCTACTTCAAAATGTAGCATATGTGGCACCAAATTGCATGTAAGGACACCTAATTTTTCCAAAATTTTCAAAGGGGAGGGGTCCTCAGATCAACTTTGAAAAAAAGACAGTGATACCTTATCACACCACTTCAACAAAGCACAATTTTTAGGCTCATTGTACTGTGGGTGTTGTCGTAAGCAAATTGCAAAATTTAACGTAAAATAAATCATGGAAACAAAGTTGGCCAATTTCCAATAAATTTAAATGTGTGCGACAAGTGACTTCCCAATGAAAGGAAACCATATTTTGAAATTATCCAGTGGGTACACAGCAAACATGGAAAAAATTTATTTGGGATCTCAATGGTAGGTCATGCTATGCTGACCTGAATCCTTGCAAAATGGTGCTATCTTTGACAAATTCCCGAACTGACCATATATTAGAAAACTTTCACGATTAAGTGAATTCTTATACCTTTGGTTGACTGTAAGGGAAAGCTGTGGTGACTAAGTGGAGGTAACAATTACATTCCTTGAAAAATTATCGTTTAGCTAGGTAAGGTGGCTTAGATGCAAAATGCAGGTATCTTAGCAAATCTTGCAATTTATTACATGCGAAGAAACCAGAAAGCCCAAAGGCTTAGTGATTCCTTGCCAAAAAGGGTATGCATTGTTACACAGAGGTTCATCTGGCAAATTTATACTTCTTGACTACATATTTGTTGACAATGCATTCACAATTTGACCCCTGCTGACCTCACATGAACTTTGAAACCCACCAAAACTTAAATGAAGAAAAAAATTGAAAAAAACATGTATTAGGAGACATTTGTCTGTACTTCCTCCCTTGAAATGTCATGTTCACAAAGTTGTTTTTGACCTCTGGTGACCTCAAATAACCTTTAACCTCCACCAAAAATGACAGGAATATTTCTCTCTACATGACAAATCTACATACCAAATATGAAAACTGTTAGTCACTGCTACCTCGAGATATCAAGTTTACAAGGTTTTTGGTTTTTATCCCTGGCGACCTCTAATTACCTTTGCCCTCCACCAAAAATGATAGGAATCCTCCTCTCAAAATAGCAAATCTATATACCCATATATGAAAAGTGTCAGTCATTGCTATCTCGAAATGCCAAGTTTATGAGGTTTTTGCAGTTTAACCTCTGGTGACTTCAAATGACCTTGGACCTCCACCAAAAACAATAGGGTTCTCCCTCTCAACGTGATAAATCTATATACCAAACTTGAAAAGTCCTAGTCATTGCTATCTCAAGATATCTTGCTTACAAGCCGTTTACAAGATTTTACAGTTTAACCTCTGGTGACCCCAAATGACATTTGACCTACACCAAACACGACAGGAATCTTCCTCTCAACATGCAAAATCCATCTACCACGTATGAAAAGTGTCAGTCATTTCTATCTCAAGATATCGTATTTACAAGGTTTTCAGTTTTTGACCTCTGGTGACCTCAAATGACCTTTGACCTCCACCAAAAACAATAAGTTCTTCCTCTCAACATGACGAATCTATTTACCAAATATGAAAAGTGTCAGCCATTGCTATCTCAAGATATCATGTTTACAAGCCATTTACAAGGTTTTCGCAGTTTAACCTCTGGTGACCTCAAATGACCTTTGACCTCCACCAAAAACAATAGGGTTCTTCCTCTTAACATGGCAAATCTACAAACAAAATATGAAAAGTGTCTGTCATTGCTATCTCGAGATATCATATTTACAAGCCATTTACAAGGTTATCACAGTTTAACCTCCAGTGACCTCAAATGACCTTTGACCTCCACCAAAAACAATGGGGTTCTTCCTCTCAACATAACAAATCCATATACCACATTTCAATTTTTGACCTCTGGTGACCTCAAATGACCTTTGACCTCTACCAAAAACGACAGGGTTCTTCCTCTCAGCATGGCAAATCTATATACCAGATATGAAGGGTGTCAGTCATTGCTACTTTGAGATATCCTGTTTACAAGCCAAGTGTCCCATACACACATACGCACATCCAATGCCTTATGGGGTAGTAGGAAAGGACCCGATAGGGAAGAGAGGGAATTCCCCAGCAGCAAAGTTGTCCACGAAGTAGGCAAGGTGAGCTACATGCTTGGGGGCAGGCTGTGCCCCACGGCAGGCACGTGCAGCCATGCATGACTTCTTGTTGCAGTGGCCAAATTTTCGGGCAGCTACACCAGTTTCGAGCAAGCGTGAGCTACTGTAGAAAGAAGTGCGAGAATGGAGCTCAAGCTGGCTGCCTCGGTACCTGCTAGGGACATGTTTATGAGTGCACATGCAAACACACACACATGACATCACCATCATGCACAGATTCCTTGCCTGCCTTAGGCAAGGAATCAATAATCATTATTTATTGATATTTTGGTTGTGGTATGCCACTCGTTATAACAACATGTAACAACAAATGCATACTACAAATGTTACCGTATATGCTACTCGTACCATTATATTGCTCTAGGATTCTCTACTGATGCAGGGTCCCTGAAGAGGTCCGAGTTCTAAGATATGGAGTGTGTACCTTGATAAACTAGAAATTGAATTTGCATGGCAAATCCTACGTAGCCTCAAGATGGGTTCGAAATGTTGAGGTTTATGTTACTTGGGATGGAGCAGGAAGGGGTAGAGCCGGTCTAAAAATAAGTAGCCAATGATCGAGTCTTTGTAACGTACTGTAAGCAGGCTGTTTTTGTTGTTTTCCAAATTGAAACTTTGTGGAGCTCAAGCTCATAGCCAGGGGAGGTGGAGTAGTGACTCCTCAGAAATTTTTGGCCTCTAGAAAATTCAAAACCATTATTGTCCTAATGCATTTTAATATGCATTAACCTTCTGATAGCATATGAAAAGCAATTGATTTCTGGCTATCCGATGGTAATGTTATAGGCTAAAGTGAAAAACTTAAAAGAACTGCAGACTGCAGTGTCCTCATGCGATCAGCCTACTTTAGAATACCTTGCCCATGATACTCAGTAAACCAACTACAGGTCATATGAGATTTGTGTTACAAAGGAACATGCACTATAGGCTGCCGATTCTGGATTCTGCAGGCTTGCAAAATCATCTTTGTAAAAAATGCATCATGGAACAAGTACTATACTCTTATCTAGTCATAATTAAGTAACACCAGAGCAACTCTGCTCTGGTAGGCTTCACAGGCTTGTTGCCCTTACTGTACTACTCTTTAGTGCAACGTACACTATATTCAATGTGTCAACTTACTACAGGAGGCGATCAACTACGTATAAGCCTATGCTGTAGTGTCCATGCAGATTGATGGTCCTGGCTACAAATCAATGAATGGGCCTACAGTTAACTGATTTGATAAATTTAGGGGAAATATGGAACTTGTGCATTGCATTCACGTCCTGATTTGCTTTATATTCCCCCGTATCTAGACTATATTCTGTCACATACTATGGTAGCCAAAGGTTAAGTCTAGATCCAAATAGGGCCTACTCAGATGACTGCCATCTTCCATTGTTGTCACCTCAATCGATCATAGAGTCTCTCGTAGTGCTTCCACACTCTAGATACATTTTTCCTGAAATGGAAGCTAAAATTTCCTGAAATCGGCTTGGTATTTCCTGAAATTTTCATAACGCTTTTTTATATTACTTAAATGGCTGATACAGGATTTCGCCCTGTCAAGCATTAGGCCTACGTCATTTCCATACGCCATATGCTGTTTCCCGAAATTATCCCTCTTCACAAAAAAATTTCTCGAAGAGCACACATATTTCCCGAATTTCGGGAAAACTGGAAACACTGGGCCTGTGTTACAACTAGCAGGGTTGCCCTGGCTAGCCAATACGGCAACACGGTCGTTGATCTGGTTATTCCACTCGACGGATGAATCCTTATTATTAGGATACCTAATCATACTCTGACCATAATTTATTTGTAATCATTGCCAAAAATACATAAATATAGCTCCTCCTGTCCAAAATTTCGAGAAGCTAAATTAGACTGGAATCTTAATTTGTGGCTTCATCGCAGATATCCAACACTTTCTCATGGTAGGTTATGGCCTTCGATCACGAACATTACGGAAAGGGTTGCGATCATGAAAAATCGCGCTACAACTTCAATGGGGAGGGTAACACTTGAAATTGTGTACAAATCCGCTGTAGGCATACTGTGTGATAAAAGGATTTACTTTTTACGATGAGCTTATGCATCTGTATTATCGTGTGTGACAAATCGCTCAAAATCCGAAGGACGATTCCAGGGACGTAGCCTGAGAGGCTACGTAATGAGGGAGAAGCTCGCTGACATTTTTCATTGAAAATCGTCCCCATACAGTAACAAAATTTGCCAGGAGACTTTGCGCTGGCACACTTTTAATTCCTAACAAAATGCATCAGCTAATTGAAGGCAAGTCTTCCCCCTGAATTCCACTACTTTGCATTTTTGCAATGCCCTGCTCCTCCATAATGACTTCAATGCACAAGAACAAATGGCTTTATTGTAGTACCCTCAACTTCGAATAATGCGAATATGTTTGAGACGGTATTGATAGTAAACACGGCCATGTAGGGGAGCTTCACGCGGGCTGAGCACACGAAAATTTTATTACTTTGATTTCTGATATGTCCAATGAACTCAATGCTCACTTACCCTTCCTGAAGCAAGGAATATTGCAGGTGCAATCCCAATTTCTTATACCTTGAATTTACTTAGCCTAGCTTTTTTCCATGCATCAGTGTAGCAGGGGCCCACTTTTGGTTGGGGACCCCAGCTCAGCACGGTCTGAGCCCATAGGAGTTGTGCCACTGTGAATAAGCAGTCACTGAATATAAAGCAAAGCAAAATTATGTGACTTCATCATGCATTGACTGTTTAGATTTCCAAAAAATGACGCAGAAAGTCAAATTGAGTACGTCGTATGATACTGAGTCCCTATTTTCAAATAGGGCCTACCTTCACATACGATTTTTTCCTTCTTGACTGAATAACGGAAATGATACGTCATTTGTTTTAATATAATATAGATAGACTGAATGATAGTTGTTATAACTTTTAGAATGACAATGACAATGACAATGACAACAGTTTATTTCCGGTACATACATAACAATACTTTATAACAGATTCACCAGAACAAGAAGAGTACCAGAAAGGGAGGAAAAGGAAGTAAGAAACTTAAAAGCGTTTTCCTCCGGCTAATATACATTACATATGATGAATAATATAACAACTCAAGGTTCCATGTAAGATAGAGAAGATAAATAGAGGAGATAATTACCCAAATTCAAAATATTATGACTCATAAATAGTGGTAAGTAAATTTTGCTTGTATTTGTATTTAA
>WURT03306699.1:0-15903 GCA_009936505.3 Holothuria glaberrima
TTAGGGTCTCCTTTAGATGTCAACTTTTTAAGGGTTCAGCATACGTATCCAGCATTCAAAGCTCTATTTAGAGTCCCCTTTAGATGTCAACTTTTTAAGGGTTCAGCATACGTATCCAGCACTCAAAGCTCTATTTAGAGTCCCCTTTAGATGTCAACTTTTTAAGGGTTCAGCATACATATCCAGCATTCAAAGCTCTATTTAGGGTCCCCTTTAGATGTCAACTTTTTAAGGGTTCAGCATACGTATCCAGCATTCAAAGCTCTATTTAGGGTCCCCTTTAGATGTCAACTTCACAATTTTTTGCTTTTTGATAGTTTTCAACATGTTATTTTGACCATGTATTGGTTGGGGATTTGAGTTGCAAACTCAACACTGAGAGCATACAATAGCATATAACTTATTAATTCATTCTTTGAACAAAGTATTGTTCTTTGTGAAAGATGTTAGTGCCTTACACTCTTACTTTACAATTACAAAACACCACTTACATTTAGTGAGAGATATCTAAAGAAAGCAAGAAATAGAAGTCTCTTCTACTACGACTTCTCCTGACTTACAAATTTATCTGAATCAAATATCTCCACAATGACATCTGGAGGATTGGCAGCAAAGAGAGCTGGATCTCCATGTATCTCCATCTCTTCAAAGATGATGGTCTGGTCCCATGTTGGGCATAGAGAATGCTGGATAACCTCAGTTTTACCACTCCTGTGCAAAAAGCTGACATAGGCATAAGGATCTAGAAATGAGCAAAAAAATTTTAAAAAGTTATTCAAAATGGGTTTAATACCAACAAACCCTTCAATGAAAAACAATGATCTCATATGAGATTAAACTTTTTTTCTAATTTAGAATTGACCATTTCTAAATATACCGAGCTGAAAGAAAATAATTCCTCCACTTTGAAGCCTTTTTATACATTTACAGCACAATACCCCATATACAGCTCTGTGAAATAATGCACCCACATCATCAACAATAACATTGAACTCATTTCTGATCAAGGAGCTGTTACACATCTGTTTCCAAGCTACTTGACACTTCACTTTTAAAGGGCACACTGGACCATTCAATATCAATGCTCTTTAATTTTACATGCACACATATGCATCATTGCTGGACATATGAGCAGTAAGCTTCCATGTCACATGCAATAAGCTTTGTTCTACAGGGGTCTGAAAACATGATTTTTGGAAGGAAAGTCTCACAGCACCATCCACAGATGACGCAGGTGGAAACAAATATGAACGAGGGAGGCACCGGATATCCAGTCCAGCCAGACAATGAAAAATTATCCGGTTCCGGTTCCGCCCAGATCTTTGAAGAAATCCGGCTGGATTTTTCCCAAATTTTTACCAGAATTACCTGCATCATCAAAAGATAGGGGTAGCTTCACTGATGAATTTAATAACTTTCCAAAAGTTTTTTTTTTTCTGTCCATGTAACATAGCAAGAAAGTGTCCCATTAGGGTAATGTGTAGATTACATAGTCCTAGTTCATTGTGGCGCTGACAGTGACAAACATTCATGTTGTAATCTTACAGCAATTATGTGCATGTCCAGAATGAGTAGACCTAACGATGAAAATAACTTCCTTCAAAGTTAGCCAATGCCCACTTATAGGATCCAAATTTGTAAATGTCATAATGTATGGATATTTAACAGTTATTTTAAATTATTTAGTGTGTATATTCAAAATTTCCGTTAATTATTCCTTGACAATATGAACAATTTAAGTCACATTCATCCATACATTCACTGTCAATTTGACTATTGAATTGATTTTTGTTGCTTCAGAGAACTTTGCAGTATGTTTGTACTATTTTAAATAATCTTACTTTGTCCATGAATTAAGTAATCTTAGTTTGTCAATTAATTTTCTATCTGCATCATTCTAGTCTAAACCCTTCAAAATCACACCAGCTTTGTGACCTACAATAGGACCTACTGTAACACTATCACATAGTCAACCACCAGCTCCTCTGCCTTGCCAAACCCGCCCCCCCTGCCCACAGTGCAATTTTTTAATGTTTTCCTTTACAAGTGAAAATATCCAGTGTTGGCCAGATTTGAAATCCTTTCCGCCCTCATACGAACACCAACCTGAAAAACTATCTGAGTCTGAGGCCATCAGATCTCTGGCCTGGTACATGTAAGCCCTCATCTGGAACTTATACACTTCTGTAGGTAAGAAGAAAAATTCAGCCACATGATATAAAATAAAACTTAAAAGTATCAAACTTAGTGAACCAGGACTTTTCAAGGTGAAGGATAAGAAACAACAAAAGACAACCCTATAATGGTTCTGATGCCAAAAACTGATGTTATTTTATTATTCATAAATTTGACCTCAAACCAGGTCACCAAAAATAATACTTCCAGTAGTGTGTCTGTTACATACATGCAACTTTCAACCCCATGAGCCCTATCAGTTTTAACATGTATCATATAACCACAAGAGTCTACTGAACTGGTTCATTCTCCATCATAAATCTTCCCACACACAATATACAGTTACAATTTGTTATTCAATTAGGCAATCACAATTCATGCACACTCAAAATATTTGATCCAAGCAGGCATGTAGCCCAGGGGAGGGTTCAGGGGGTTGAAACTCCCCCATGACCCAAGCTTGAAAGAATAATGGCAAAAACCATCAGTCTTGGGGAAACATGCTGAGACAATGAACTTCAATACGTTCGAGGCACAAACACTGCACAATTTCGCATCTGGAGACCTAAAAAAAGCCGTTCTTATATCCCTCCCCATGCATGTCTCACTACAACAAAACCCTCCCCATGACACAATCTTGGCTACGCACCTGGATCTAAGACACTGACATACAATCACCTGCCTCATTTACAACTTGTTGTAGTATTCAATTAACCAATTCTAATTCATGTATGTTCATGCGTCCTTAATCCAGGACAGGTGTTTGCCAATTAGGAGTCCCACTCAATGATCTAAAGTTGTTTTCATGATTTTTTAAAACGTTTATCACAGAAGCAATAATGTAGATACAGTATGTCCAAAAATAAACGATCTCTGCCTATTAGATTACCCGATACTAAAAATAAAGTAATCAGCCATCCTGATTGGGAGATATTGCCATTTTAAGGTTTTTACATTTTGCCCCACCCACTTATTACTATGGATGATATTGGCACAAAAAGCAATAGGGCACAACTTCACACTCTGATCCACATACCTACCAAGTAACATGCACAGCAGACCTTTCCTATTAAGCCTTTGCTGGTACACAAGTTAAGGCGTCACATGCCTACACACACACTCACACACCCACACGGCAACTTGAATGCAATGTTATGATGCTGCCTCCAGCAATGCAATCAAAACCAAACCAATTATGGCTTGAAATAAAAGTGAAAATGCAACTAAAAAGTGACTTGTTCAGCACATGACATCATTAAGCAATAGCTCTAGTATGTTCAAACACACAACTACCAAGACTATGACATGACTTTAAAAGTAATTAACAGCCCAGACTCTCAATGACCAACATATTCAACATACAAGCTCCTTCACAAACAAAAATAAACAAAATCCAATGATCTACTTGCAATCTTCATAAAACAAAATATGTTAAAAATTGTCAGATAGTGTCAGTCTTATACTTCCCAGATTGTTTTCCTGATCCTTAATCCAAAATGTGATGTGCTTTATGACGATAGTTTTCTGATGGTGGAAGTCCACATTTCACCCTGTGCTTCCAATTAAATGGGTTTCTACAAATGCTTTGTATGCATTCAATTTTAAAAGATAACTTTAACAAGTCAAAGGAAGAGATCAAGATGTCACATAAATTATATGGCTATCTACTATTTTACATTTAGGAAACAATTCCGACATTTAATACTTCAGTGACAACTATGGGGGATAGGAGCTTGACCAATAGGTCTCGTTTCACACTTGTAATGTATGTAGACAAAAGTCCACTTTACAAAAATTTCAAATGACACTTAAAGCAATGAACTTTTGAAACTTACTGTCATGGGTAAGAAACAGTCTTGGAGAGGACATGCCTGCTGCATCCATGGCATCTGAGTCAGTCTGAAAACAAGACAATCAAATTGAAAACAAACACTGAAAGTTTCTTCAAAGCAGCACAAACCACCACAGAGGCTTCTACCTTCCCTCCCACATCCCCACTCCCCCATCAGGTTTCATTATTTTATTTCCGAAGAAAACTTGTTAAAATGCTCCCAAAAGTGTCAAAGAAAGAGAGCACTTTCTAAACTCTGTTAAGAAGCACTGTAATCTCAAAGTTATCAAAAATAACACATAGGCCAGGAGCCAGGATTTGAAGTGGGGTGGAGATGTTGTTGGGGTTAGAGTACAGAAGAAAAACGCTGACGGCAAATGAAGGGTACATTTTCCATGGAAAATTTTGCATACCGTTATTGTCTTATCAAAATGAAGCATAATTCAACTACTGAGCACTATCTCTTTGAATTATTGAAGTAAATAATTATGGCCACAGGTATATCTAAAATAAAGCACCAAAATGGATTTCCTAAAAGAGGGTGTTTGCAAAAGAAGCAAACCATCCAATCAAAAGAAAAGAAATAAAATATACAATCAAACATCTAATACATTTAAATATTCTTAGTAAAGATGGAGAAGAGATATTTATAATCCATTCACAAGTAGAAAACATACTTTGAACACAAACAAAAACAAACACAAAACTAAATTAAACAGTAGAACTTTTAACACTCTATTAGCAAATTGATGTACAAAGGGAAATCTTTTGAATAATTTGTAGAAGATAGGAGACATACTGTGTATAAACAGTAATCATTATCATGCTACAAGTTTTGACTGCAAAATGACATAGATGTAGGCCTATAGAATATACAAAGTATGTCACAATGGTTACACATTGAACATAGTATAGGGTAAGACACTTTGAAAGGAGAGGGGGGAGAGTACCACAGACTGTCAGACTGCCCTACAATTACATATTTGCAATGACTTACACCAAAGCTTGTTGACTTCTGCAAAGTAAAAAGTCAGTGTAAAAATTAGCAATCCTTTTTGAGTGAATGCATGGAAGTCTCAAGAAAGAGCTCGAGGGAGCTCTGTAAAATACAAGCAATCAATCTGCTCAACTTTTCAATCTTTTTAATCACTAAAAGTACCATTCCTTGCAGATGGGATTATCCATTACCACATTGTAGAAACACTCAAAACTATGAGCTTCTAGAGGATTCATCATAAACTTGAGCCTAACACTACTAGCAAAATTACCCTAAGTTAGAATGTATTGAATAGAAACACCAAGGTGACAGACAATAGACTGACAAATTGAAATTAATTGCAACCAGGAAGCTGTAACTACAGCCTGTGAGGGAGCTGGTGCTAGTTTATACAATTCATGTGTAAATGCATATGTGTAACTGAGCATACTTTCCCATCCATCATATGCTAATGGAATGTAAGTGACACCACCCCACACTGCCTTTGATCTACTGAGGTATACAAACAGAAAAATTTAGTAAGAGTGTCAAAGAGGATTTTTTTCTAAGGCCACTAACTTACAAAAAATCTGGAAACAAAAAGGAGACAGGGTGCCATACAAGTTTTATATGTGCTACAGAGACCCCAACCCATCATTTTATGAGTGCTAACAGAGCCCCGTGCAGAGGTGAGAGATTGGAGGGCAACCTACGTTCAAGGTCTCCTCATCTTCTCTTTTCCTTGTGAACCAAGAAATTATCCCCCAAATGCCTTGTGGCTTTGTGACTCTAGATTTACCACCCTGCAGATTTGTGACTTTATGTTTATGATCCTGTGCAACAGGAAAAGATAACAAATGATAGCTATGTGAATGTGAAACCCAAACCATTAGGCAATATGTGACTCTGGTCGAGATGGAGATGATTCACAAAGATTTTTGGAAGTTTTTGAACAAAACATTTGCAAACCTCATGCACATTTTCTTCACAAAGCAAATTGTTCACAAGTATGAGAAACCAGTCTAAATGTAATAAATGCACTTTGCCAATCACATTTATGGTTGCATCTAGTTTTGTCATAATCTTCACCCATCCCATTCAACAGGTTGTCTTATGATCTTCTATAGGTTTTGAATTGTACAACCTGTGCCAGATCCAACTAAATGGGAGAGATTGCCTCAGAATACGTTACTAGGGCTTCTTGTACTTAGCCTACACATCTCTGAAGCCAGTGTTAAGTTAAGTACAATACTTACACCCTTTTCCTGTTGGATGCCTTGAGCAGCCAAAATACTTTGCATAAATCTAACTTATACACCTACTTGAAATTTTGAGCATATACTCTAAATAAGTCTGATTTTTCACACCTTTATGTGTTTAGGAATTTGTTCTGAATCTGTAAAAGTGCAAGGCTTTAAAGTATGACTGTGTGTAAGCCATGCACAGGATTAAGTCTTAGTATAAACACAGTACAGAATTGCTACCACAGTACCAAAATTAAAAAGTAACAATAGTAATACAAAGAAAAAACTTTAATGAAGATGTTTCCTCCAAAGCATGACATATGTTGATACAGGCTTTTAATACCCTTGGATTACTTCGATAAACCAAAAATTATACTCTAAGGAAAACTGAGGTAAATTGACTGCATATCTCATAAATCATTATCAGTATGAGACCTGAAACATGTAATCATAGATTATACAAAATCTCACCTTATTTACTCAAACATGCACTAATTCAAAGTTTGCTACAAAGGTGAAACTCTATGCCAGAGTGATTGATACCAGCTACATATCTGACATCCATGAATGCTACACTTCATCAATTATGGCCATAAGATTAATTACTTAATGACACTAAGCAACCAAAAGTGAGAAGAAACTCAATATTTAAACTGCAACATCAAGACTGTTAAATTAAATTAAAAATCAAGATCTATTGAAGATGGACATCAAGCTGGACAAACTGTGTACTGTTGATGGATCAAATACCTGTCTAACATTGACCTGCCAAGGCATTAAGCTTCATGTCATCAAATGATAAGAAAAATTATGCATTCAGCTGATAGTCATCTACCGCATCCAACATTTGCATAAACTTACAAACACACAGAGCCATCATCCTTATCTAATATCTATGTAACCTTGCACACTGCTATCACCCATATCCAACTTTCATCTAAATTTACAGATACACTGTCATCATCTCAAAGCCGTCTATCTTCAAATATACAAAGAAAATAGCAACACTGTCCTTTATCCCCCCAGCAATGAAATACTTTGTCCTATTCACCCTAACTAACCTATCCACCCTGCATAACATTAGGACTACGGCGATCTATCTGCATGGTGCTCCTATTAATGTTGGGAGGTAGTATCTTTGTTAGTATTGGTGAGTGTGTGGTAATAGTGGACTGGTAAAGTTAATTGATGATGTTGCAAAGAGGATAGGATACCAGTAAGTTTATGATTTAATCACTGAAGCTGCAAAGGGCTCTGTCAACTATCTCTCAACAACATCTTGATGTTGAAATTGAGATACAGATATGAATGCTAATGACTCTTACCTTTTGAAGCAGTGAAAAGTTGACGGATGCTCGTGGAGAACGAGCTACCATCCTTCTGTGCCATCTTCTGCGACGTACCATATCAGTCTTGTTTTCCTTGGCATGGAACCGTGAATTGAAAAATGTGGCATATTCCCAACCCTCTGCGTCAACTGTTGGAGCTACCTATAATTGGACAGTAAAACTCAAAGATGAGAAATCCCAAAAGGCTACACATCTCAAACTTGGTGTATCTCAAATAAAGTTGCTCATTTTCTTAACAAACTTGTCAGAATGAGTAGACTACGTAGTTGCATGGTCAGGTGGCCGCTCAGTTGCCTGGTTGTGTGGTCATATTGTCATATGTACAAGTGCAAGTGTCAGTGTAAGATTCAACTTAAAACAAGTCTACGAGAAAAATGAAAGGGACTGAGAAGCATGAAAATCTTAAATATCAACTTTTTGGTACCTACCCTCAACTTTGGTCTTGAAGTAGAACACTCAAACACATATTTCTATAGTTAAAGCAGCAAACCCCACTTCTTTCTCCCAGTTCCACCAATACACAACTCATAATAAAATCCAACTTGTTTCTCAACAAAAATATGTTTTATCATGAAGTTACCAGTCTTTAAGACATGAAATGTTTCTGTTTAATTACTTACATCAGAGACTTTTCTTCCTTTATTAATCACACTCCTGGGTCGAATCCAACGGACACGGCGGCACAAGTGGTATGTTTTCTCAAGGGAAGTCCATTTTGCAGTTGTAGCCTCCACTGAGTATTCAAAGCCTTGATATGAAAGTAGAATAGTTTTAACAAGTTGGTAAGTCACTCAAAGTAACACAATGAAAATTAGGCAATCAAGACTAACTGAATTGCCGTTTAATAAAGACTACATGCCATGGACTACACAATTGTCATACATTATTAAAAACACAAAACTGAACAAAGTGATGTAACAGTTACTAAAAAAAGCATCTGGGTGATTAAATGGAACCATATTCACAAGTAGGCAAACACTGTGCACCTTTGAGAGAGCTACGACAGTTTGGACTTGATCAGTAGTAGCAGCAGATAAATAGGAGAGAAAAATTAAAATCTGGCAAGATCTTATCAGAATTATTTAATTCAAAGACAGAGCCTCAAACAAGCTTTAAACCCCCACTTAAGGGTTAAAGATGGCTAATAGGAACTTATTTTTAATACAGGATAGTGTTTAAATGATCTAAAGCAAAGTGAATTCACAGACTTCTATTTGCAACCAAACCTCCACTCTCTGTTAAGTTAAAATGGGCAAAAGATTCAAAACTGTTGTATTACGTAAAAGATTAAACAAGAATTGTCTCATAAAAAGCTGATCCTCCCTCCTAAAAGAGTGTTTATGAATATTCATATCCTTACATATTATCATATTCATAAGTTACCTTCTTCATCTACACCTCTATTGATGTCAACTGTCCATTCATCATCCCATTTCCAGTTAAAGGGACACTCTATATCCTCTTTCTTAGGGAGTGGGTCACCTCTCTGAAAGACAAAGAATTACACACTTTGAACAGTTATTATTAGTCTTTGAAAAATATAGATATCATACAGCTGCTTTCACTTAGCTCTCGGGCCACTTTACAGCTAATATCACCAGAAGCTCTCAAGCCACCTTGAATATAATGTTTAATTACAAAGGTTATATTCAGTTGCCTTAAACTGATTTTATAATATCAGTTCAACCTATATGAGCAGGCAGGGGTTAAGTCAGTTCCTTGTAACAACTACTGAACTGATGAAAATCATTGCACAGAACTAGATATAGCTTCTATGAATTTTATCACATTAAGCTGGTAACACTTTTTTTTTCATTGGCACTGTGGTCAAACTTTGATCCAGATGCACATCCTATCAGCCTGTCTATTAAAAACTGATTTCTGTGCAACAACTGCCCTTCCCTAAAGACAAACAAGTCGTGTCCTTCCACATGAAGAGCAGCTTTGAAAAAGGCCAAAATATTTAACAGGGCTAGTCTACTTAATTCAACATAGAAGACTGTGCTTGCCCAACCAGCAGGTTATTTAAAGTGGGGCAAGGTTTGAACAAACCATTCCATTTCTCCTGACCAACCCACCACTAGCAACATGGAGCAAAAAGGTTTTCATCCATCCTAGAAACATGGTTTTACTACTTTTTGAAAAACTTTAATCACATGATGTTGATAGCTTTAAAGTGTACTTCCTTCTGTGAAATAAATTCTCTTACTTTGTATCATCTAAAACAATGAGAAAAATGGAAATGGTACAGCATACTAGAAGGATGGATGAAATGAAGGAAGGAAGAAAAAAATAGTAATTCCTGTTGGTACATACCACAGTAGTGTATGTAACAGTAGCTACCTCCCAAGGAGTACCAGGCAGTCTTCTACACTGCATTTCATAACAATCTTCCAAAAAATTTGTCATCCCTGCATCAACATCGTACAGAAGGCTGCCAGAAAAAAACAGTCGGTGTTGAGTACAATGCAAAATTATGTAATTATGTCGCTTTGAACTCTACACAACTACAGCAAAAAGATTGATATAAACGGAACCCAGCACAGTGAAATGTCATGGTATTTCAAGTGATATACTTAATAAAGGCAAGCCTCTAACCAGATTATTATACTGGGAGGGTAGCCTTTGGTTGAATGTGTAACATTTGAATAAATTTATGAATGTGAATTCCATCATGGGGATGAGGTCTTGTCTGAGAGAAGACTACATTGAGAATTTCTCACTACTCAAGGATGGTCAGGTCAGATGCATGTTAAAAGGGGCAGCCTTTTACAGATTTTGTAGCCCAAAAGTTGGCATGAGAGGAAATCTCTCCATTATGAAGGTTGGTTGACCCTGGTTACAGGTCTGAAAAATTTGTTTGCCAGTACTATTTTAATAAATACACAGACTAAGTTACTAAATATGAATAGTGTACTGCTGATCTAAATGTTTTTTGCATTAAACATATCATGTAATGAAGTGGATCACAAATATCCTGTAGAAGTATGTTGTCTATTACCCCTACTACGCCACTCAGTGGTCCATAAATGCCTAAACTTTGGGTAAATCTAATGAGTCATAGCTCTCAACTGATGCATGAAAAGCTCCACTGTCCACCAGTTTGCTCATATGCTCAATTACATACTTGTAAAATAGTTGGCAACTTAACATTAACCACATCAGAAGGGCTTAATAAACAGGACTAAGCCTTTGTTGCCATAATTTAGGTAAACAGACTTGAAATAGATTCATGATTACCAAAAAACAATTGTGCTTAGCTTCAATCTAATTAAGTCAACTTAAGTACTCTGCTATCATTACAAAAAAAAATTATTTGAACAGAATTACTTTAGAAACCTCATCAAACAGACAAAAAAAAAATAAACCTCCTGAGAAATATACTGTTGCCTTCACAAAATCTTTATTGCAAGCTCTCATGTACTAACTGGAATGATGAAACTTTGACTGTTAACAACTTACACACACTTTACGTATTTTCTCTTTAGAATATTGGTTAATAGAAACTGGGCCGTAAAACCTCATCTAACTCTAACTCTCTTAAGAATATTAGCTTCTTAGATAGGGCAGGGAACAAAAGTTACAACCAAGGAATACGTAAACCTCACCTTGACTCAACACTTACAAACCAGTCCCCATCCCAACTCCAAAGTTCAGGACATGTGAACTTCTCTTTTGGTAGTGCAAGCTATTGAACAAGAAATACAAACCAAACATACAATGACTAGAACTGGCAATCTCTTAATCTGACACAATAATACAATTTTAGTTAATTGTTATCACAAACTTATAGTGTTTATTCACTGGCCATGGTAAAACCTTACTGGGAATTCTCTAATTTCATTACCATTGTTGAAACTGGTCATTATCAGAAGTACAAAATTTACAAAAAGCAATGGTACAAGGCTTATATTACAACTTCAGCTAATTGATTTCCAGCAATGTGCAAATTATGGAGACCGGAACTAAAATCTACAGGACAAGGTTGTATACTTTACTCTCCACCTTCCCTTTGTAGGGATTTGCAAGGACCTGGTCAGAAAGCACAGTGACCTTTATTGAAAGAGATGTATTGCAGATGTCTGCCCCCTTGAGTACCCTCACCCCACCATTAAACTCTGCTCAAATCTATGGTAAGGTCCAATGGTCTGCTGGCCTAGCCACCTCCCTACTAAACATGTGCCCCTCTAAAGTTGACAAGCTGGCTTCTAGTCCTTTTCAAATGAAGGTATGTGAGGGCACTTCCACTTTCAGAATGACTCTGAACAGTAGATCTGCTAAATAAATCAACTTCCCTATCCTTGGTTTAAGTTCCCTTTGACTATAATTTCATGATTTTCCAATAGAACCTTTTGATTCATTCAAAATTTTCAAGAACTTTGTTGGGTTGTAAATCATACTCTCAAATTTGGATTGTTTCCATGCTTGAAACAATTGTGAGAATGACATCTGTCAGCCTGCTCACAGCAGCAAAAGCAAGCAATGAAGGAGGTATTCAGTCACAATCATACCTCTAATTAAGTAGTCACTATACCCCAGACTCATTCAAATCTATAATTTCAACAACATAACCATACTGTTAACCATGCAACCCCCACCCCCCTCCAACATGCACACACTCACAAATTTGTGATGTTAGAAACAAACTCTGTCCCATCAAAGTTGACTCCCAGCTTGAATGATAGTAGAGTACAACTGAACTCATACACAAAAGACCAATCTTATTGTACCAGCAGTTTACCTACCTTGCCTGATGCATCTGAAAACTTTGGTCTTGGCACTCCTTTGCTTGTCCATTGTCCCATAATATTCATCTGATTCTCATACTGTAGAAAACAAGAGAAACTATTAGCAATATAATGGGTATTTTATGTCCTGTTAAAACTGCTGGAGCATAAGTGTAAAATGTCAGTTATCTTTGTGGCCTGTAAAATAACTGGAAACCCAAAATTTATGTGATGTACTAGCAAGAATGTGGATACATAAAATTGATGGATGGCTGGCTTATGCTTCTAGTACAAATAACTTCTGAGGACTTGGTTAATATCAGACAGACAGACACACACACATGCACACACACACATGTCATCATCATGAAAGCAAAAGTGTCATGATCTTCATCAAAATCAACAACAACAGTGTGCTATATACATTTTTAAATGAAGCTAAGTAAATTTGACATTGAGTCATCTGAGCATCCACCAATTTTTTGTGAAGGGGCAGATAATACATTAAATTGTATTTGGTGTTTGCCAGCCAGTTAAATTTGAGATATACAGCTGGGCACTGGGATACATAGTACAACCCTAATACATAAATACTAATCTGAGCCTAGAAGTTCATCTCAGAGTCATCCAGGGGCCTGTCAAGCACAGACCATTATATTGGTCTACCTGTAGGTTGCTACGTCATAAATTAAAGTGAATAAGAGTTATATTTAAACTTGCAGGTAATTGTCTGCATGAAGGTCACAGTTGTACATATATTTTTGGCTAGTAAACCCACCAGTCAGTAGACAAATGGACAAAATTTATCATCTGTAACTAATAAAGAATGCTCTGTAGCTAATAAAATGGAACTCACTGTTTCTGCAAATATTGCCATGTGGGCATCTTTGAGGTTTTTCCTAAAATTATCACTCTCCAGTTCCAAGCCAAACCAAAGACCAACACGAACAGTGCCAGGGATTCTCTCTGCTCCAATACTCTTACCTCTGTTCCCAGGATACTGAAAGAAATATTAACACAACAGAAAACACATCAGATGGTGGACAAATAGTAACTCCTGACCAGACTTGCCATGAGTATGTACTCATACTCACGATTTGACACTTATACCTGCACTTGCACTGATAGAATGGATTTGTACTTATAGCTACAGATTTCTGAACATAGGTATCGGAGCTAAAGCAAGATTGTATGTTTGTATGCATGGAATAGTTTATATGTAATCACATTAACATTAAGAGACACAACGTAGTTCACTATTGATACATACAGTACAAGTTTGTCTCTGACAGACAAGCAAGGTTTTATACTTTCCATCCACTTTCTGACTTCATGGAGGAACCCACCCTCTATACATACTATCCCTCTATATCTAATGAGCTGGCTGCAGGCCAGTCTGATTCTTGTGTAATGTTACTACATGCGTTTAACATTTTAGTTGCATACAAGCACATGATAACACTAACACTCGAGTAAAACTACTTTTAATACTGAAAAATCTGACAAAAAAGTTTAAACCTTTAGAAAGAATGTTTTCACAATCCCACAGTATCTTCCACATGCATCCTTTCCTTTTGAAGAGTACATGACTTCATAAACAGGAATTCGCCGATATGCCACCCTTTTTCCTCCACTCAGCATCCAAAGGACAATATCAGGTAAACTGTTTTGGGGCTGCAAGAATGAAAGAAAAAATTATGATAGTTTGATCTTCTAATATGGCTCCCGCCAAGATGAAAAGATCGTTAAAAAGAATATAACTTCATATTTCATCGTAGTCCACATGTAATGCATGTGGTGGTGCAACATATACACCAAAAAGACCACTGAGTAAAACTTTTACTGCTTAATTAATAGTGTGCACAAGCCTACAATAAGCTCTATAACATCATTCCAACCAACACTAACATTTTGTGGCATTACTACATTTCAAAGGTCACATGCTATAAATTACTTCATCACTCCAACAAAATTGATGTAATCTAACAAAACCTTAATAATAAAAACTTTCAATGAACTGTTTTCAACGGTAGTAAAACACCCGTTTGACTTTGTTTCATGTACTCTCATTTAACAAAAAAAAAAAAAACAAGAAGTGAAATTTATCACAAGCAGGTGGGTAAAAAAGCCATTTATGAAAAATGTGATTATAAATTTGTCACCATTTGCAGGTTTTGATGTTTGATCTGAACCACTTCTTATTTAGGTCTAACAACAAATTGGCTGGAAGCTTCACAAATTGTTCAGAATGATAATGTCATGTAGGTGTGTGACAAGGGCTTATTTCTGGCCAAAAACACCCCTAACACACTACCCGAGTATAACACCTTTAAGCACTGTTAATACACACAGCTGTGCAAACATCTGTACTGATTACACTGTGTCCATTGCAAACACAACTCCAAACTTGTTACCCAGAAAAATTGCATGATTACTTGTAACAAACAACAAACAACACTCAGACTAGACTTTGTCCTACATTATACATGATGTGATTTTCAGACTTAGAGATTCACTTAGTTGTGCCACACAAAAACAATACTTCAGTTGTACCATTAGTGGACAAGTTACTGACAAGGCTTTTAATTCTACAAAGCTTTGGTACCAAGTCTAAACTGCAACTAGTTATAACCTGTACTCATTCTTGAAACCAGTTTAAGATAAATGCAGCTCATAGCACTTTAAATTTCCTGTATCATTATTTTATCACTGAACTTTGACTTATATCCATGCAAGATTTTTCTTTGTGTTCCTTCAATATGCAATAATATTTCAGTTCTGAAACACCGTGATTGATAGTTGTAAGAGAATTGAATAACATCATGAAAGAGACTTTGCAAGGTAATTAACTATTAAAGAAACATTTTACAGATATATGAAGCAAGATTGCAAACATTGCTGCAATATCAGTGCACCATTCAACTTTACCTCCACAGCTAATTCCTTCAACATTGTCAGGTATCCATCAATTTCTTCAATTGCATCCTCAATATCTGTTGCATTTTCTCTAAGTTTGGTGGCAGCATCTATGACCTCTCTTAGACAATTCGTCCGCTGCTCATACAGTCTATGGTCAAGTTCGTTGGCTTTACCACTCTGACCGACTAGTGATGGCAATGGTTTCCTAAGCAAGGGATTGACTCAAATTTTAGTCCATTTTCATGTTTTACAGAGAGAATAGAACACTATGATAACAGCCTTTACTTATGTTATTTATGATCTTGTTTACCCTCCTGTAGTTCTACCTATCATCCATCTCTCTTGTGGCTGCCATCGGCATTAACTTTTGTATTATTACTGCTGGTTGTTTTATTTAGCTCTCATAACTGTTATTGTGTAGGACACACGGTTGTTGTACTGTATTACCTCTCATACCTCCTAGGATACATGGTTGTACTGTATTACCTCTCATACCTCCTACTGTGTAGGATACATGGTTGTTGTACTGTATTATCTTTCATACCTCCCATTGTGTAGGATACATGGTTCTTGTACTGTATTATCTCTCATACCTCCTATTGTGTAGGATACATGGTTGTTGTACTGTATTACCTCTCATACCTCCTATTGTGTAGGATACATGGTTGTTGTACTGTATTAT
>WURT03306918.1:0-24779 GCA_009936505.3 Holothuria glaberrima
TGGCTTGGGTTTTGTTTGGGTTTGGATTGCAGGGCATCTTATGGGGCTATTGCCCTCCTTTGCCCTTAAACTTGTTACGTTATGTTATATACAAGACAATAATTCACAGAGACTCAAGATGTAGGCCTAGGATAAAAAACTGACTGTGGTTGATGAACAAATCTCATAAATTTTATTGATACCAGTATCTAGCCGATAATGCTAGTACAATACTATCTGTCATTCACAGTTCAACTCATCGGCAGCGGAACTCAACGAGTTTCGATGAGTTCTGATGAGTGTGATGAGTTTAAAATTTGTATAAACCATGCAAAAAGAGACCTCGATGAGTTTTGTGATTGAAAACTGTCCGCGTATGCATATGCGGTCTGCTGCTAAAAGTTGAATTGATCTCTGTTTTGTTTTGTTTCATTGTTGATATGTAATGCATGGCTGAGTTAAGAATGATCGGAAATATAATGAACTGTACAGTGAACAACGAAAGTCTTGTTTATAAAAAACTAATGTCTGCATTTGTTATCGTATCTGCAGTTTGGCGCTCAAAGCCACCTTGGTTCATGTAGTACAGCGGAACAGGTACAGTATTGAGTGCAGCAAGCAGTCAACACACCAATCTATACTGACAATGGCAGGGTTCTTTTTTTTTTTTCAATCGAGGTTCCAAATTTTATGAGGCATATCACGATGATGTTTGTTAGTGATCTCAAAGTTTGTTTTTCTACTTAAAGGCACCAGCACTTATCTGTTTACAAAGCTCAATAGAATGTGCTACCCCATTGCATTTTAAAATTGTAAAAACCTAGGATATTTTGGCAACTCTCGAAACGCTAACCTCAAAGAACTCCCATTGTAGAAATGTCACATTACAGATAGGCTACGCAATGCAACGAATCAGGGTGTGGCCAGGCGACAATAGTATTCTCACTGTTGTAACACTCGGCAATATACAAGCAGGAGTTTTGCACAGAACGTACAGTACTGCATTTCCACAGTATGAACAGGCCCGGTGGCTGTGTGTTATAATTTTAGCTGGAACTCCACATACATATGTGCAGTACAGTACTGTATATATACAGGGAGCTGCCACATGGAAGCTCTCTGGTCCATTACACATTATGGTGCGATGCACTGTTTCTTCCATGGCCTACTACTGTACCTACTGTAAACAGACTGTGCACAGCCTACTGCGCATGCCACACAGAAGTTTGTTTACATTTGTTGTCATTCATTCACACTGACTACACCTACTATTGCCTTGTATGAAAAATACTATGTAATTTCTTTGATCCTGATGTTGAGAGTGGGCAACCCGTCAATTTCTAGTGCGATGGTTCGACGACATAAAGCACCATTTTTAGGACTACAGTACATATTGAAGGAATATCACACTCTTCTGTAGGTATACAAGCGATTATCAGTACCGTTATCGCCTCTGTAGTGTTCTTCACATGGCATTGGGATAATTTCATATGTTTTAAAGATTTGTACCAGGAATTTTAGTGCTCAATATTACGGTAGCTCAGTGGGCCCATCCAGCTAGTGGAATTTACAGAGTACAGACACAGATGCAGAAGGTTTGTTTATTTATGTTAGGCTGTGCGGGGAACTGTGCATGCATGTGTCTGTATCTTAAAGGGTCCGTACAGAAAGCTGGCAGGCGGGGATCAAGATTATAAACAATATAATTCTTACTAGAGTTGGCTTTGCGTTTTTTACTGAAGAATTTTTTTTATCAAGGGAGGGTGGTGGCTTAAGTATAAAATGTTGTCAGAAAATGGTACCTTGGTGGTTTTGTTATTTAAAATAAAATCATAATAATTCACCGATAAAAACAAAATAAGGGGTTAGTTGTTTCAGGTAGAGCAACGGCAACCCATGGTTTACTTACCGCCCGATTTTCTTGCACGCATTACACATATGACGACGAACGATTGCAAGTGGAAGGAAAAGCAGTAAAGCAATGGACAAATTTATTTTCTTGTTCACTGTGAGACTTCACATAAGCCCCACCCCCTCAATGGGTGAGATGAGATCATCGGCGACTTTATCGATGAGATTATCAGTGAGTTTTTCGATGATTTCACATGTCATTTAAAATTTACATGACACGATGAGTTTCGATGAGTCAGACTCGATGGTTTGTCAACTACGACGGGATATTACTGTATCATTCAATGCTGGTAGTGGGTTTCTGACAATTGGAATACTGAATTTTTTGTAGTCCGAAGAACTACTTCGAGTACAGGTTTTTGCAACATTTGGTTGTCTGTCAAAAATTCAGGTCGTCTCGAATGACCGTTAAAATTACACACTGCCAACGTTAGAGTTCTTACAATCTTAGTTGTTTGCCAGGGTTGGTAGGTTTTCGCAGTTTTGTCAAAAATTCATAAACATCATTTAAATGTTATAATGAGGTATATAAACCAGGAAGTTGCTGTTTAGCAACTCCCTGGTACAACTATGCTAGAATGCCCCACCAATATTAATATACCTCACCTCGCCTCCGGAGGTGCAGTCACAGTGAAGCACAGACGAAGCATTAGGCCTAGGCCTAGGCTAGGCCTAGGAATGAAAGTCATAGATTCGCCCCCACCGCCTGTACCGCATGTTCTGAAACCTACCCCCATAAGTTTCATTCTTTGCAAAAATTTCATTATTTGTCTAAAATTGCATAAGCACCAAACAAATCAAATTTCCAAATCGTTTCACATTGCAAAATTGTGTTTTAAAGGAATAGATTTATAACGCCAAACATATTTTACATGTACTAACATCAAAATTCATGGTTGGTGAAATCATTTTGATGACTTAAAAAAGGGGCATGTTCAAACTCCCGCCAAAAATGACGTAGTGATACTGTGATTGGTTGTGAAGTACACCTGCGCAATTTCAATATTTACGTTTTCTGTGTTTTGAATCATACTGTTTCATAGAGCATGTAATGTAACCATTCTAGTTCACTGCATACAATGAACTGTGTATGCGACTGTCTGCGGAAGTATTTTGAACCTTATACCACTTGTTTTGTAAACTGTATACTTTGCAATTGGTCGAAATATGTAGCCTAGATGATGCACACTCGTTGTCTATGCAATACAAACCTTCTGCTTTTTGGATATGTCAATTTAGAAATGCTGTCTGACGTTGTACTCTAGTCAGAAACGGTTTTATTCTGGAGTTGATAACCGAAATAATAGTGCAGATATGTACTAGGTACGGTCCCTAGCTCGATCAAGGTTGTAAGGTGTGCCATGTATGGACAGTGGGCTACAGTTTATTTTGTCAAAAACACGAGCTACTACTGACTGTCTCTTCCACAGGACCCAGCATTCCTTTCATGTGCTGTATATACACTACATTTCTGAGTGGTGACTGGAAAAAACAGATTTGTATGGTCACCATCAGTGACTACAACTATCTACGAACTCACCAAGGTAGGATATTTAGGCCCATACTACAGTATAACTAATAAGTAGGTGTTTCAAAGTTTGTAACTGCTCGAACACCTAGTTAAAACATTATTTGAGCAACTTGACACTTACATTACAATCATTTACCCATCACAAGGAACATTATAAAATAAGTGTGACAGGCAACCAATTCGATTCTTACTGTATGTATTCAAACTTTGACCCACCACTGTATAACTTACAAGCCAATTAGGCTTAGTACTACTATACTTGCCATGTATTAAAGGCCTCTTCTGTTCAATACTCAGTACAGCCTACAGCTGTAGGCCTAGAGCTCCTGTGTACTGTAGGGCCTACAGTAGTGTACTTACAGCTGACAACGGAAAGCTCCTCATACATTGTTATGTAAATGTACCACACTGGCGAATGATCATAATTATATATTAATAAAATATTTTTCATGGGGATCTTTTTCATGTACAGTAAGCAAGCAAACAGTATAAATGTACATACAGACCTAGGCCTGACATAACAGTGCATTGCAAAGTTCAAGCAGGGAGCTGGAAGACACAAGGTAGACAATTAAACCATGGAATAAACAGCTCAGAGATGGTAACTCAACAACTGTTATGGTCCCTGTGTGAACAGTACAAATTAGTGCAGTTTTACTGGGGTTTAGAGAATCATGGTCTCATGCACAGGCAGTCCTAGCATAAGGTGACCAGATGTCCCCTATTTCAGGGACAGTCCCAAATTCCAGTGTGTTCTGTCCCCGATGAACAAGTGTCCTTGAAAATTTCCCTGATTTGAAAACATGTCCCTGAATTTTGAAATTTCGCAAGATATCAATTATAATGTTGTAAAAATTAATATGTTGTCAAATTTGTAGCCTATTGTGTATACCTTGCGTAAATTTCAGATAGAAGCTAAACGGACGACTAACTGGTAGCCTACTATAGATATGCCTTGTATACATCAACATCGTTGAGATACATGTAGGGTAGGGCCACGTAGGTACATACTGTAGGCTAACAAATATCGTTTATCTGCAATCACAGAGATCGAAAGCCAAGAGCATCCCTGATTTCCTATTACTGCTAAAGTATTGTTCATACACTGTACATATATAGGCCTACTGTAAAGATGGCTCTTTATATGTACAGTAATTAACTATATAACACTAGGACTAGGGAGTTGTTAGGATGGAGATGCAATATTTTCTAGACTCTTTGAAGCAATGTTTGTTTCCGATGGCAATCTTTCTTTTCTCCTCAAAATTCTTATCTCAATGCCAAGAATTACTAAGATAAGTGATGCATTGTCAAAATGACAATGAGAAGACACACCCCTCACGTTGCACCCGTTAACTTTTTGCTGCCAGCCGTCATGCAAAAACATGAAATTTTAACCTTCCGTGGTAATTTGTCACACTTAACATCATTTCATTTAAAGTCAGCAAGGAATTCCTTTTCAACTAACTTTCCAAATATGTTTCTTAAGGATAGGTTAATATGCTAAAATCTGAGAGAATTGTACAGACTTGAACAATGTTTCCAGCAGATGACGTATTAAAATCGTGGAGGCACAATTGAAGTACGTCATTTAAATGTTCGTTGTCAGTCGTTTTACTGAAAATCCTGATTAAAGCTTGGACATCGGTGGAAACACACCTCACTTCAAAGCATGTATAAACAATGGCCATGGTATTGGGATTGCCAGGGAAAGGAAGGAGGGGATCACCGTTAAAACGGTTTAGTCTACAGAGACTTAACAATAAGAACAAAGAGACCTGCCAATTAAATAGTAGTGCCCGAAAAGAATTACAGTAAACCATTTTCAAGTACATATTGTCTGACAGTTTTGTGCATTGTATCTCCATCCTAACAACTCCCTGCTAGGACTGCCTGTGGTTTCATGGAAGACTGCACACATGTGTAGGATACTGGCTTATACCGGGGGGGGGGGACTGTTCACTAAATCTACTTCGGGCTAGAATTAGAGTCAAGATTTGGATTGTATATAGAAAAAAAGGTTTACAAATAGGTTTACTATTATCCTTAATCATTTAGGGCTTGAGTAAGGATTATAGTTAGGGTAGGAGTGGACCATGATGGTATAATGGGGCTACCATTGACTGTGGGGGTCCTTCGAGTGTGTGTCTTGCCTAGAACATACAATATCCCAACCTTGGAATGATAGATTTCTTTAGTGCCATTCATGAACTAGAGTGATGTGGCATTCTAACTCTGATTTGGGTGACTGCATTTTCCCTTTAACATACCTGCATTAATGATAGATGTCCACTCCAGATAAATAAAAAAAAAAAAATGAAACATGCTGTGTACCACGCCTCATACTGTACCACCTAGAAAGTCCAATTACCACTGGTGGTGTGCATACCACAGGGTGGGAACGCCCAGTCACAGTATCCATTCGATTAAGAACAACAGATTTAAAAAAACTTTAACACAAGAGACTGCCTAGGCAGTATCAGATGATGTTACGGCCTACCTGATTTTAATTTAAAATTGTTTCCTACAGTATGAGTGTCCAGGCTGTGTGCATAGAGTTCAAATGACAACCAAAGACTTGAAATTAACTCAAAGCACACATTGATGTACTGTACATATACTTAAGATGTGTTGCAATATATTGTCTTTTCAGCACAATTTCATCAATAAGCCATTGTGGTTAAGAGTTTTCTTCAACCATGGATTTAAAAAGGAGCACAGGTATTCATCATGAATGCTAAAGAGAATTATCCCAGGCAGGTTACATTGACATTTATGCAACCTTCTGCACAGAGCGGTACATTCAGAAGTTCAGAACAGACTAAAAAAGTGAAGTGCTGATGGTTTAATTCTTCCATGTCATTCTGATTGTACTGTACATTGTAGAAGTTCTCCAGAATTCCAACTTACAGGATGAATGAAGAAAAAACGGTGAAAGCAATTCCAAAGTATGTTAGTGTATATTTGTGATTAGCTTTCCAAGATCAAACTAAGTATTTAAAGTATTTAAAGTTTCTTTAAAAAGCAGAGAAGTATGTGCTGTAGTTGTACAAATATGCACTAAAGACACTTTTTCATCAATGATTTCAAATCTATTATTTGAACAGACCAGATTGATAGTATGTGAAGTGGGGCAAGTTAGCACTATCCTGTGTAAAAGAAATTATGGTAACAGGAAGTAGGTCAAAGGTTGTGCGGGATCGTGAGAGGTCAAAAAGTGAAATCACTCAACAGCCTTCAACTCCTCGTGAATCTATCAGAAACTTTTCAAATTCAACAGGAGTGTTCAGTTAATAGTGGTCATCAAAATTTATACTTTTGAAGTAGGTGAAAGGTCACTTGGGGTCATGCAGAGGTCAAGCATTAAAACCATTCAAAGGACTTAAACTCCTGAGGCTCATGCTGGGTTGTTACCAAATTAGCAAAAGTTTTCAGTGGATAATGGGTCATCAAATCTGTACTTTTAAAGTATGATCACTTACACCTCAATGCATAGTACTTTTAAACTGGCTTTTTAAAATTTAGTGTAACTGTTACCTCTGGTTTAGTTTTAGCTGCTGCACCATTGGTGCTCTAGTTTATATAATATTGGTGGATCATTTTGTTGTTTCACTTTCTTTGTTAGCCTGGGTTCCTGCATAAAAAGATAAAAAGTCATGCTTTCATCATTAAGTACATTTTCCATTTTAACAAATTAGGCTTTTTGAGTGAAATATATTTTTAGAGATAATTTTCTGTGATTTTTAGATTGTTTTTATTTTTGGTGATATTTTACTGTGGTGTGTTCCTTGTTTGGTGTTTCTTCCACCACATTGCCACTATCCACTTTTGTGCCAAAAACTCATGATTATAAAAACATTACATTTCATCATTAGGGATTATGACATTTTGCAAATGTTTTCACATATATTTCATTCATTTTGGTGGCTATTTCAATTTTGCACCATGACCATTGTTGACGTGGTTCTTGCCAAAAGTGTTTCCAAATCAGTTTGAAACTGTCTTCATAAAATATGACCAAAATTAAAAGAGTTCATGGGTAAAAACTATTTTTTAAGACTATTTTCTTTATTATTTAATTTAAATTAAAAATATTTAAAAATATTGTTTAAATAATATATTTCTTGCCAATTTGTTTTTGGAAGTTATTTTGAATAGGTGCGACACAAAATATTTACTGTTCCTACTTTATTTTGTGTTGAGGTGGCCGTACGGTTTCCAAAAAGAAATAGGATGGTGAGTCATTGTTGGGGGGTGGTAGGGGCTGCAGGTGAAGTGCCTCTGGCCTATGTCTTAAATTGAAGGGTGCTTTTACTGCTACTCGCCTTTCATAAATATGCCCAAGAAATTTGTATTGGTATGTAGTAAATAGTTTAAGTATATGTCATGAGGAACACCATTTTGTTGTTTACAATTTATACTTCTCTCTTGTGGTCCTATATCTCCTCCCATATCCTTTCCTTTCCGACCTTTGGGAAATACCCATGTCATATCTAAGAGGTCTACCACACTTAGTTTAAATGTGTTTGGTTTTTCTACCCTTTACCTCCTCCGCCCCTTCCATTGGTCAATTGTTCCAGCCCATTCATTAATGTTCATATAGTGCAAGGCATGTTTAATATGGAGCGGTTCGAATCTCAATAATTGTATCGCATAATATGAGTAGTCATTGTTAGGGCTGGAGCCTCCATGTGTCCGTCATGCAGTAAATTGTTTTCATTTATAGATTTGTGATCAGAGAGAGAACACTTCAGGTTGTATTGGAGGTGACCTACAGTACCCTTACCTGTGAGGTGGAGGCTTTGGCCCATCCATCAGTAACACTGGCAGATCTAGGGCCTTCCTTTGGGTGGGGCCAAACTGGTGGTACAGTGATATGAAGGAGGGGTCTAAGGGGGTGTCCCCTCCCCTTTGGAAAATTTTTCTTTAACTGAATGCCCTCAGATGCCATTACAATTGTGAAGTAAATTTATTCCTTAATTATTCAGCTAATTTTCAGAAACACTTTTTTGGCCCACCTTTGGGTGGGGACATTGCCCCCGTTTCCCCCCCCCCCAGGATCTGCCAGTGATCAGTGACTTATTCACAAATCATGAGAGAAGACCGGTCTTAATCATTGTCAATAATATGGCCTTCTTATTGTGATTCAGAAAATCAATAACAAGTATATTGATCATCCTTATCTTGTGTGTTTCTTTCCTACTGTTTCAACTACCCTCACCACAAGCCTTTGCAGAAAGGATCGGCTCCTAACGTCATCTAACGTGCTGGAGGCGCCAACTTGTCTAACAGTATACTCTAACTCTTTCAATTGGGGTTCAGGTGGTAGACCTGGTATAGTATTATGCTGACTCCCATTGTCACACCTGTAGTGTAGGACTGTTAAGAATACAACAAAATGACATCGCTGTCGAAAGTATTGCTATACATGTAGTATCGGGTCATTACTCAACGAAAATTGAACCTGTAAATATATTCAATTTAGACACTTCATGCATTTCAAACTCTTGTTTGATATGTTCTTTGTAATAATAGTATTTTGTTTATTTTAGCAACATGAAATGTTTTGAAAACATGAAAAAGTGCACTAAATGTTTATGAATATCGTTCACAAAAACACAGTGCACTCACTTGCTTCTACTTTCTTCTCTTTTTTGATATCGTGATTCTTAAATGATGTCCAGAGGCATATGGCTGGAAACTAGTTTTGGGATCATCTCGATTATCGATAAATCGTGACAGCCCTGGTTTTTGTCCGTGCCCCAAATGTCCAACATCAAAGTAGTGATGTAGTCATATACTAACTAAATGCCTTCACTTGAATGCAGCGGTTTTGTCTTGTGAGGTTGTTTTACCTTTTAAATGAGATCACAATTCAAATGAAGTTTTCTCTGATTTTTTTGAGCTCAGGGGCAAGTGAGCATGCATGAGGAGGGATTATTGGAAAGCTTGGGAAATAATTTATTTATGGCAGTGCACATTAGCAGTGTAGAGGCTTGCAAATGAAACGGTAATGTTCAGCCAAGAACCTCTAGTGGGCAGACAAGGTACTTAAAGGGGTGGAATAATTTGTTTAGGGACGACAAATTTAGGCTATATTAGAAGGTATTGAGGCAAAACAAATTCGGTGACACTTGGGGAGATTGATAGCAGCCAATGGCAGTTTTGATGGAAAATAACATCCCTCCTTTACCACCACTGGAAAGGTTTTGGGGAATGCAATAGCTTAGGTGACATTGCATCAGTTAGGTGCAGGATATCAGTGCTTGGAGACTTAGACCAAGTATGTTAACCGTAGATATGCTGCAAAATAACATGGGGTGGTAATGTGCAAAAATTTTATCCCAATCCCCACCTGTATGTTGCCATCCACTCATAAAGTTTTCTTTGTCATCCTTCTCTGTGTGGCACTTCTTCCTGTAGCCCACCCCCAATTGGAGCTTAAACTTCTGCCTCTTCCCATAGAAATTGGTTCTATCAGCAGGCTGGGGCAAGGGTCATTACCTGTCAATCCGTGTCAGGCAACTTTTTTTAACTCTATGCATAGTTCCCTTTCATATAGCTAAGGAATAAAAACCTACCCCAGCCCAACCCCCCATCCATATAGCCAAGTTGTAACCCCCCCCCACATCTCCTCTAGGTAGCCTTCACAGATTTATATAAAAGTCAGGAATTTCATTCAACCATGGAAGTTAGTTGTTTCAGTGGACAGACAATGTCATTTAAATGCATGTTTTTCCTGACAGGCATCAGCCATCCCAACAGTTATCTGTTTTGCTCAATGTGTGAGCATGTATTCTTACATGCCTGAATACAGATCTTGGCTCACGAAGAATATTATACGAGTCAGATATATCACGGAAAGACAAGTTGGTACAATTATCTGTTCACCCACTTAGTATGTTATGTACGTGCAAAATATACCAAGTCCAAGTGCGTACCTACTGTACGGAGTACTGGGGGCCTGGACCCTCAGATGTTTGTAAAATTCCTGTTCCTTTCATTCATTCACATTGTAACTTGGGCATGTCATTGTGGAAGAGAAAATCCATCTGTTGAAAGTTTAAAGAATAACACACCAATGTTGATTAGTATAAAGCTCTACAGTATGGTATGTGTTATGGGCTCTTGTAAATCATGAAACCACTCAAAACCACCCAATACCAGTTGATTCTTTTGGGTTTTGGTTGAAGAAATAATTGGCTGCTGATCTTGGAAAACTTGGCACCCAGTTCTTGCAAAATCTACAATACCAGAGGCCAAAACGTGGATTCAGAATGAGTCTTGGTCTGTCATTACATCAAGAGATTAAATGATATCTTGTAGACCAGTGGTCAATCCCTATCCCCCCTCCCCCCTGGGTGTTGGGAAGTCTCAGGTGGGCACTACAGAGTACACAGGAAATGGGGGCATTGGCACTGCTGTGGGGGTCCCTGGCGATTATGACACATCACTTGCTCAGCAATTTAGGGCACAGTAAAGGCATTCAGGGTGTCTGTTCCCCTCTGCTAGTTCTAGCCCTCAGCTTCTTTCTCCCTCCATCCTCACCCCCCCCCCCGGCTCCCTCCCCAAAATAAATTTTGTGACCCAACAACCAAAACTGGCATTTGAAATTTAGTAACTCCACTCCTTAGGTCCAATGTCTTCTGCAATTTGTATTATATTTTAGGGGGAGGGGGGCATTGGGACAGTTTAAGATGGTGGAAGGGGCTGTGCTAGACCATTAGATCATCATATTTTTGTACATTTTCTTCCACAGATCAGTCTTCCTGTGTAACTCCTTTTAAACCAGTTTTGCTACAAGTTTTCAGCCACTCGAGTTTGTGTTTTACAAAGTAAGATGCGTCAGCTGAAGGGAAAGCCTCGTAAGGAGACCAAGAAAGAGAAAAGAGAAAGGAGGAAAGAGAATGTGGAGGCGAAACAGATGATGGTGAAGTTTGTTCTACCCTTTCTGGGTGTTCTTGTGGCACTCTTAATCACGTTGTTGTATTTCAGAACGAGACCCCAGAGCCTGCCATCCACTCCGTCAGAATAGCAGTCTGCAACTGCATGAGATGAGGACACTATCCTGGAGTGTGAACGAAGGATGCAGAGTGATTTTACAAGGATTCATTGCTGGAAATTCATAGCTATGGTGATATTCCAAGGGGATTTTATTCCATGCTATCATCAAATGGTCTGCCTGGTTGATGTGTTCTTGTTTAATACATCTATATACTTTATGGTATCTTAAGTGCTTTAGGAGCTGAAGAATTTTGACAAGTTTCTTTGATAGGCTTCCGTTGTTCTTGCAGGGTGAAGGAATTTTTCCACTTTTCTCACTTATTGTAAGTATAAGTTGTCATTCCTTGATTTTTTACTCTTTCTGAAATATTTAGAGGTAAAATATTTACAAACCAGCAGGGTTTACCTTCTTATGTGGTGAATATTGTTTGATCATCAGATCTACGTTTTGCAAGATAAATTTTATTCTGTTAAGGAATAGCTTTGCTCTGAGAAACATTGTTTCCTCAAAGAAATTTTCTGGACATTTGACTGTTGCCAAATTTGGTTTAGTTATCCACAAAGTCAAAATAACCAGTAAATTGACAAATTTGACTTGTACAACCTGCAGAGCATGTATGCAACTGCACAAATGCCAGTGAAACCCACTTTTTATTTTCCAAATCTGCCTTAAATGGTCACTATTGGTACATCATATCAGCCAGGTGTAAACATCAAAATTGCATTAGAGCAGCTTAGCAGAAATACTGGTGAGAACTGAGACTGGCCTTTGCTGAACCATTGTTCAACAAAGACAGCTGGCACTACTACTACTATGTAACTGTTAAATACTGTGCATTCTTTGGTGTAAAATAATTGATTATGCATGCACAGGTGGATTTAGGGTGGCAGGCCCTATTGGAGTGTCCTGAATAATTCATAAATAGTAGTACAATTGAAATGCTCTCCACAGTTCAGTTGCATAGTAATATTTTTTACTAAATTCACAGAGTACACTATATGTAATGTGACAGTATTCAAACATAGAATAAGGTCTGTCTTCAGATTACTATTTAAATCATGATGTGGTAGTCGAGGATTGTAATGATAATCCTTGAAGTGATGTTGTGTTGATTTTGTTTTTTTAGGTCATGGGGCCCCTGCAAGAGGAGGGCCATAGGCCATAGCCTCATCGGCCCCCTTCCAAATCTACCACTGCATGTATGACATGAAAAAGGACATCAGTTCTGGTTTCCCATTTCTATGCATTAAAAGCACTTCTTCTGTCATCTGTTTGCAAACATGAATGATTTCAAATTTATCTCTAAGTTGCCAAACACAGATCATAACTGGAGAAGTCCACTTAATTTTTTTCATTGGCATTAGTAGTGAAGCTGACCCTCTGCTGACATGATGGCTCAGAGCAGAGATTAATTGACCACTTATCAAGTTATCATATATGGCACGCACAGTGAGCTAATGTCCTTGTGGGTGTGTCACCATTTTCAAGTGGAAGACACTAAAGTTTACAAGTATATTTACATTATGTGCAATCAGATTTCAACTCTTATTAAGAGATTTAACATATTTTAATGAAAACTTGTTCTTATTATTCATGGAAAGTTCTGTGGGCATGTACTGTAAGTTAGATTATTACAGGCTGTTGTTTTCTCTGTTACATCACATTTGCAAAAATCACATGATAAATAGTCAAATTGCTACACTTACACAAAAGTGTCGAGCATTTTTGCACATTTCAGCTTCTATTTTTTTTTTTTATTGAAGAAGTAACTTAACCTCAAACCTGCTATGTAAAATTCATATAGTAAATTGTTCATGGTGTTTATGGGAAGTCATTACTGTGCAGGGCTTTTCACCTGTGCTGTCCATTCTTTGGGCATGCATTGGAAAAGAAAACTGCTGGTTGCAAGGTGAACTTGACATGGTTATATTCAGCCTTACGAACCCCTAAAAAAGAAAGATGATGCTACTGTATGAATGTGGTTGTATTTACTAACTGAAAGGGTAACTTACTAGTTTTAACTGAAATTTATGTATACAGGTAATACCTTCATTGTGATGTTTAAAAATAAAAGCTAGTATTCAAATTAATGTCCATTTCCTGGAAGTGTCATTTGCTGCCATTTAAATTGTAGCAAAAATTTGAAATACCTTCTTCCTCAGCAGTGGTTGCACTGCAGAATTTGTTTTTCAAAACTTTTTCAGATATTGCTGGCAAACCTGGATCTGGGTAGAGTAGTTGTGCTATAAGTTTGCAAAATTGGGCAATATAAAAACCAGGTATGTGTTATACTTGGAAAAGGTTTTTCAATGGAGAATCACCTAGATATGATAGAAAAATACAGGGTGTAAATGGCAACTGTAAAATGAGCTGCCATAAGCTTGAATAAATTAGTAAGTAACATTTTAAACTAGATGAGTGAAAACTTTAGCAAGTTGTTTGCCTTTTATTGAAAAAAATTCATGCCACTGAACGTATGAGATCTGGGTAAAGTAGTTGTGCTATAAGTTTGCAAAATTGGGCAGTATATAAAAAACCCGGTATGTGTTATACTTGGAAAAGGTTTTTCAGGGAGATTTCATCATTTTGATTTTGTGTGATGTTGTATTTTTCCTGGCTTCAAAGGCACATTGGCGTAGCAAGCGGGTGGACAGTGTCCAGGGGTTCAGGGTGTCCGAGTGTTCAGAGGGCCCCAACAAAATGCGCCAAAAAATTCTCAAAAAATGGTAACCCTGCCTATCGTCTAACCATCCAGTACAGACCAGAAAAGAACTACAAAGTTATCAACAACTGCGGACCTCTTTTTGAAGAACCAGGCAAGAATGGGATACGGAATTGAACCGGGATCTGGTGCGTGCAAAGTCTCCCAGTGAAGATTGGAGGGGTCTTAGGAAAAATGGGTGTATAATACCATTGGTCTGGGGGCCCCTTGCTGTCTCTTGTCTATGGGCCCTGAGGGTCTTGCTACGCCGCTGCAAAGGCTGCCACAGTACCAGACACCAAAAGTGGTTTGATGACTTCAGGTTGGGAAATTCCTGAAAAATGGTTATGGTAAAAAATATTAAGTGATCCTGATACAACTTTCATCCAGAAAATTTTATTATGCAAAGAAAATGATTTACTTTAGCTGAAACATTTATTTATGCAAGTATTAATTTTAATATGCAATATCAGAAAGTTATTAGCAGTACATTGTGAAAACATTTGTGCAAAGACCATCAGTTCCATCTCTTTATGTATCACAATGGGGGAGGGGGATGCTTAGACCCTGGCATGGCCAAAGCTGGACCACTTAATAC
The DNA here is from genome assembly GCA_009936505.3 of Holothuria glaberrima. NCBI lineage: Eukaryota > Metazoa > Echinodermata > Holothuroidea > Aspidochirotida > Holothuriidae > Holothuria > Holothuria glaberrima. The sequence continues at coordinate 14,726 of WURT03306918.1, forward strand.
TTGTCCTTAAAAATTGTTGATTCTGCAACCATCCTTTTTGCTAAAAACATGACTATTCTGGTTGGTAGAGTGTGCAAGAAGCTTATAGCCAGCAGCTTTATCATTGCAACTGGGTATATTCACTGGCTGATTGGCGCCCCATTTGCCTAATGTTCCTACAGCCAGGACTTACTTATTGTCTTTCAAATGAACCTGACTTCAGTGGAGGTAGGGCCATAAATGTACAGGACCACTTTTATGTGGGGTTGAGCACTTTTGCCCCCAAAATTTATAAAGCCAGTTTGCACAAAAATAGCAAGTTTCCTATCCAAGGGGAGGGGGTGGGCTGAAGGAGAATGGTTGCAGCCCCTGCTTCCTATGCCTATGGCCAGGACGAATTAAGTGTGAAGGAGGATGGGGGATGTGTATCTTGTGACTTATTTTGTAATATATTACTGTTGCATAAAAGAGTTGGAAATCATGTTTGCAACTGCTATGTTTTTGGGCAAAATCATCCTTTAACCATATTTGGAACAAAATGAGGGGACACTTTACCCCCTCCAGTGGATATCAATATCTGTATAGATCATCTTTCAATTATATGTTTTCCTCTCCTGTTCTCATTGAAATATATTGGATGACAAGATTGACAATTCATGTCCTGCAGGAGAGTCACTGTATCCATCCCCAGTTAATTGGTACACCTATCATAAAGTACCAATCCCAGCGGTGGCTCTTGTTCAACAAATTGAATACACTGTGGTAAGGAAATTACCAAGCAGGTCTTTCATGCTTTCTTGTTGTAGTCTTTGTGAGTAGTACTACACTTGTGCCTAAATTAGAACCATGGAGTAGAAAACAATCCCAGTAAGGTATCTGTTTTTCTTCATGTTATATTAGCGTCGCCAGGGCAATCTAAATGGGAGACGGTAGTTGGGAGATGCCCCATAATTTTCTGACTAAAGCGAAAAAATGCCGACAAAAAATGTAGCCCCAAGCAAGTGTATGCTGGGTCGAGGGCCGTAGCGAGCGGCGGGGTGTGGGGGTGTCACACCCCCTCAATATTTGGTCGCCGTCGGCAAATTTTCAGTCTTTCGGTGAAAAGGGGAGAGGGGAAGGCAAAGAAGAGGAAAAGAGGGAGAGGAGGAAAAGAAGAGAGAAGAGAGAAAAGGAAAGGGGAAGGAAGGAAGTGAAAGGGAAGACGGAGAACGAAAAAGCAAAAAACAAACAAAAACAGAGAGAAGGGGCGCTCGCGGCCAGTGCGTTATCGGCTATTTCTATTTTCGGCTCTTCATCCAATTAGCCCATTTAAGTTGAAGGCCTGTCGGCAAATTGATCATGCATATGACGGCCGTAGGTGTAATTGGACGAGTGATCGACCGAGCGAGTACGTCGGCAACTCGGGGGAAGAAAGGGAATTAAAGGTTTCCGTATAGGCGCGCTGTTTCGGGTCATATTACATTCCTGAAAAAACACTTTCTGAACATTGTTCCTCGCTTTTATCATCACCATGGGATCAGCAGCACCCGATTATCAATGTAGAGGCTATCCTTAGTCCGTTTTCTAAACCCTAACCTAGACTTCAAAAACATTTTGCAAATTCCTGAGAATCCGGTTTACCCACAAAAATGCTGAAAAAAATGCGTGCCGCGCGTGTCTTCCCTTTACTGCAAACTCAGACGCTCAACTTTTGAACACCAAAATGTAACAGATACAAAACGCATCCTGACGTTCAAAGCGTATTTTGAACACTTTTTCTCCATTTTTGAACGCCGGACGCCTATTTGAACACTTAATTACCATATTTGAACGTATACTGTTCACATTTTGAACGCATAGTGTTCACATTTTGATCGCATAGTGTCCACATTTTGAACGCATAGTGTCCACATTTTGAACGCATAGTGTCCACATTTTGAACGCATAGTGTTCACATTTTGAACGCATAGTAGCATAACGAGAGGAATAACCTAACACATTAGGTTAAATTATAAGGAATCTTTGCATTGGATAACGTATTATGAACCAAAATATACCTGTCCTGAGACTTAATTTTTCACCCAGAGATATGCTTAAACCTCAGAGCTTCCGGGATCTTCGCCCATTGGGTCCCCAACGGGACGTTGCCCCTGGACCCCACCAGGGGCTCTAAGGCGGGCCCCTGGACCCACCCGCTAAAGCTCACTCTTCGCGCTCGTTTCCGCGCCACGCATTACCAGATCTGTCGGCAAAACATAATCTCTACACCCCTCAAATATTATACCTTCGCTACGCCCCTGGCTGGGTCCATGGACCCACCTCAGGGCCGCAGTTTGGGGCCTAGAGGCAATCTTTAGATGGGGGCCAGGAGTGAACCCCCGAAATTCTGGACCATTTTCAAAATTATGGGCATTAGAATGAAACATTAAACTATTTTCATGGACAATACATATCCGCAAGAAGCAGTTCAAGACTAGGGGTGAACTTTGTTTTGGATCGCCGCCCCTCCCCCTTTGGAAAATTTTTGAATATTTGAGGGTTCTAAGATGCAATTTGGTGCATCATTTTGGACAAATTTTAAGGTAAATTAAGGCAAATTTTTCGACATTTCTTAACCCTTTGGAAAATTTTTGAATATTTTAGGGTCCTTAGATGCAATCTGGTACATTATTTTGGACAAATTTTAAGGTGAATTACAGCAAATTTTTTATACTCGAAAACTTTTCAATATTATGGGCATTAGGATGAAGCATTATACTATTTTCATGGGCAATCATATGCGTAGGAAGCTGTTCAAGACTGGGGGCTGAACCTTGTTTCGGATCACCGTCCTGAGGGAGGGGGACGCTCCTCCTCTTTGGAAAATTTTTGAACATTTGAGGGTCCTTAGATGCAATTTGGTGCATCATTTTGGATGAATTTGAAGGTAATTGCTGCAAATCTTTGATATTTCTATGCTGTTTTGAAAATTTTTTGATATTTGAGGGTCCTTATATGCAATTTGGTGAGTGCATCATTTTGGACTAATTTTTAAGGTAAATTACTGCAAATTTTTGAATTTTTATACAGAAGAGACAAATAAGGGGTTTTCTTCCTTGAAAAGTAATGAAGCATGCTTCCGCCCCAACAAATTTCGCTGGGGTTTAGCGCCCCCAGTCTCCTCCGCTTCCTACGCGTTGGGGCAATGAATTAACAGACCACTAAATTCATGGTTTGAACACTTTTGTAATTTCTTAACTCGGGCTAACAGCCGGTCTAGTTATTGGTGCAGAGAATTGTGATGGTGGAGAACATATCATTATTAAGGGGTTTACGGACGTCACTTGATCGCGCATCTCTTTGGTTTTTGAAGGGCAATCATCCATTGTTTCACATGAGTAGCAAATGGTTTTGCCGTGCACGTGTGTTGTAAATACGCTTACTGCGTGTGTGTTTGGTCTTTCGGTGCCTGGCAATCTCACTCGCGTGACATCACGTGAAATCCTTCTGTGGGGATTGCATGTGACTCTGGTACATTGTTATTACCTGTGTGCACGATACCGCACCGAAAAAAGTTGCATTTGCAAGACAGTTTAGATGTGCAGAGTCTTAATGTCTGTAGTATACATTGCATAGGAGGCTTTTACAAATACAAACTAATGAACGATTACCCTACAGTTTTAAGGTCCAGATTTAGATGGGGATAGCGAGGGGGGGGGGGGGATATGGAGAGGAAATACCCCGTAGCTCCACCACTGTTTGCACACCTCTTTGAAAGCATCTGGATGAAATCGTATTAGAACTGGCAGATACAGGAATTTTCGTTGGAAAGCTAGGCCTATTCATACTATGCATGCAGGACCAATGTCGACTTAGGTCTCGATATGGTTGGGAACTTGGGTTTGCGTCAGAAAAACACAATTGGTCACCAAAAGTATGAATCTGGCATCCCAAACGCTCTCTGAGCTTGCAGGAAATGACACTCCTATACAAATCTGTCACTGCGATTCTGCGTCCACCCTGCATGTGGCAAGAGTAGGCCTATGTAGAAACTTTGGTATCCCAAACAGGTATGACACTGACCAGAATTTGCATGTCCGATACAGGGTGCTAAGTTGCCTGATGGAGCAACACCCAGAAGCCCCGACAGAAGCGATGGGTTACGTCCCAGGCAAGGTGACTTTTGAAAATGCGTCGCACGTCAAGCGCGCAAAATTTGGCGGTTCAATTTACAAGTAAAATACATCGGTTGTCATGGTGGCTGACCCAGATGGGTGATAGCATACTTGGCACCAGGACCCCTCCTGCCTGATGATGAGTGTAAACCGTGGCTATTGCGTGCGAAGGGCGCAGACGTTTGAATTGGAATTGTTGTAATACCGTTAAATGTACCTTTGAACAAGTAAGTTCTGGATGGTATAAAAAATAGAATTTGAAGCTTACTGTAAGAGCGCGCAAAAATTTTGATAGTTTGGGGCGAACGATTTGTGATAGAAATTATGATTAAATTAATTAGATCCGCCACTCAGTCGAAAACACACCTGTCTCTACTCCCTACAAAATTCTATCGCTTAAACGCGTTTTGGGTCCATTAAAAAAGAAAAAACGGAATTTTCAGAAAATTCTTGGGGTACGTGCATCCCATGCCCCCCCCGTGCTGGCCCCACTACCCTTGACCATCACACGACGCCATCCCTAATCCCAAACGTTGAAGGCAAGTGCACACTTAAGCACAAATTTGTCACTGCGATTCAGCATTTACAAGCACATACGGGAGGCTAGCAGGATGATAGCGAGTCATTACTCGAGTTAATATCTCCCACGATTCAGTTTTGACTGTTATGAATACTCCTATATTCGTCAAAAGCACTACACTGTGCCAAACCTGAAAACGTTATTTGACCACACGTACCCTTCTCTTATTTTGGACATGTACTTTCTCTAACATCACTGTGGCATTTATCAGTTCGGGAGATTCTCACTGTTGGAAGAATCTACTTTTCCCCCGATCGGGAGAACTGAAAATTGGTCATGGGTGCCGCCATTTTGTCTCTTGTACTCACAACTCCACGCGTTCTTTGTGAGCTACACTGTCAATGGCGAATGGGGTTTGGAACCCACTTGCCAAATTTCTCGGTCTAATGTAATGGAATTAAAATGTATTTTGGTATGGTATTGACATAGCTATACAGAAAAACCACGTCAAGAATCAATGATTTACCACCCCGTTTTGAGTTAAACTTTTTGGGTGGTTTTCGTTCTTGTTTAGCCTTGTCTCAACTATAGGCTAGCAAGCCTATACGTACAATAGGCTTACACCCCCCCATTCTGGAAAATTTTGGTTTTACCCCAAACGGGGAAATATCCCGCCGAATGTTAATATGGCTCTCCTGCCGTGAAGGCCTATGTTGTGCACAATACTCAGCTGGATTAGCCTCAACGCCGTATCACGTCCCATATTTAACCCTGAATAAAAAAAAACACGCTTTTAGCACGCACAGCACAAGCAGCCTGCGAGAGTAGCAGGGGGCAACGGCCCATGAGATTTCCAAAGCGGAAATAAAAATTAGCCTACTTGAGAAAATAATACTGAAATGCTAAAAATTTTACAATCCAAATTATGATTTTAAGCCCCCCCCCCAAAAAAAACCTGGGAAATCGTATAAGCGTTCTTTCCTTCCCAAATTTTCCCGGGGAGGTCCCGGACCTCCGCCGTGGATGCATTCTTAGGCGGGTTTCTCCTCCTGACGAATGAACCATCGTTCTCCTACAAGACACAAGATTTAATACACCAGCAGCTAAAGATAAAATAGCCTACGATTACCTTAAATAATTAGCTAAACTCAAATGAGCGGGTAAAGAAACTTATAATTTAACTTATTTTGAGACACCAGCTAAATCTCACGAATCATGGGCGTGGATCCATTTCCAAAGGTGTGGGGGGGGGGGCTTTTCACCATTTGCGAATCGCTGTCCTGGGGGAGGGGTCTAAGGGGGGTGTCCCCTCCCCTTTGGAAAATATTTGCTCACGTAAGGTGGGCTAAATGCAGAATGGTGCTACATTTGGTGCTAAATTTGAATTGAATATATCACCAAGAATTTCTACTTTTTTAGAAAGTTTATTCCATTTTCCTTGCTTAAGTGAATTTTTTACTCAGTCCTTGGGATAAGTCAGAACTACAGTCGTGAACTGATTGAACAGTAAATTGTTAGACTTTTAACCATTTAAGAATCGCTGTCCTGGGGAGGGGTCTAAGGGGAGGGGACACCCCTCCCCTTTGAAGAAAAAATGAAATTGGAAGGTGTCTATATGGCAAATGGTGCCATATTTGGGCGAAATTTAGCTTTTAATATGTAGTGTCAATTCGCAACCACAGTTTTAGTTTTCATCATTTTTGAAAAAGTAAGGGGCACTTTTTGGCGATGTCCCCCCTTCTAAAAAAGTGAGGGGGACGCGTCCCCCTCCCCCATGATCCACTCCCATGTCACGAATGTCCTGTTATTTCATTTCAAGTATCTTTCTTGATATGCTATATCATAAGTATTGCATATTCAAGGCAAACCAATGAGTTACTCTTTACGCGAATTTCACAACTCAATGAAATATGTTGTAACATGATCCTCAAAAGCCATTCATGAAATAGGATACCCGGGTATACCCTCATTCAAACTGGGAGTGAGCGGGCCTTTTCCCGTTAAATCAAATCTAACTTTTCTTCGTGAAATCTGAGCTTGTTCCTAAAGCATGATATCTAAAAGTAAAGAATATTTAGATGCAACTTTTAAGGTCTAAAATGTGTCATCCCCTCTCATCTAGGAGACATTTCGACCGAACAGTTCTTGCAGGCCTGCACTACGGCTACCCGCTAACCGATGGTGGTTCCCCTAGTGGCGCGAGAGGAAAGCCCGCACCGAGTACCAGCATTGCATGAATGCCATGCCACAGCCGAAAAATTCAATAAATAATTAAAATTTCAGGTCAGCTTTCTCAAAGTTAACACCATTTAAGATCCCGGAGAGCTTAGAACAAGAAAAATTACCGGTGCTCAAAGGGTAGAGGTGTCATCCCTCTCCCGAGGCAACATCTTTACACCGCCGGGTCTTCTAAAATAGAAAAAAAATCACTAAATAATTAGGGTTTCTAAACATACAATCAATTCTACGTTTTAAAAAGCTTTACCAAAGATAGCACCATTTTTCATCCAAGCCACCTCACAAAGACCAAAATTTCTCAAAGAGTCTAGGGTGTCATATATAGAGTGCCTAGTGGCTTACGCAGGGGGGGTGGCATTGGGCCAAGGCTCCCCCTCATTGATGCCAATTTTTGCCAATTTTGCAACACAAATTTTACTTCAAAAGGTAGCATATGTGGCACCAGATTGCATGTAAGGAAACCTAATTTATCAAAAATTTTCAAAGGGAGGAGTTGTCTCCCCATGCCCCTCACTGGTGCCAAAATGTTTTTAGTTCCTAAAAATACGCAAATTTTGTAACACAAATTTTACTTCAAAAGTTAGCATATGTGGCACCAGATTGCATGTAAGAACACCTAAGTTTTCAAAAATTTTGAAAGGGGAGGGGCCCTTCCTTTAGACCCCTCCCCCAGGCCGGCGATCACAGATGACCTTTTATTTTAGTTCTTAAAAATACTCAAATTTTGTAACACAAATTTTACTTCAAGACGTAGCATATGTGCCGCCGGATGCATGTAAAGACACCCAATTTTTCATAACACCCCTCCCCTTAACCCCTCCCCCAGGCCGGCGATCACTCAACATACTGCATGCCCCCTCCCTTGAGAGAAATCCTGCGTACGCTACTGAGAGTGCCATCACCTTCCCTTAGAGAGCACCTTGACTTACTCTCAGCAAAAGCAGAAAGAATACCACTAAAAAAAAGACAATTTGTAAAGATATAATCAGTTCAAGGCTTTGCAAACGACAACACAATTTGAACCTAAGCCAGGCCTTACATGTACTCCTTCCCCTCAGCACCCTACCCCAGGATAGCACTCATGCACAGTTGAACAAGGAAGGATCCTCCCGAGTGTCAACTATCTGTAGGCAAGCTACTTGGTGATCCGCTTAGCAAGTGTCATCAACTGCGCCTAGATATTTTGCTTAGGCAATGGCCCTGACAATTAGGGGAGAGGCGGGTTAGTTGATACACAAGGTTAGTTGATACACCGTCCTTCCCAGCCTCCAGAAACAAACACTACGTAAATAATGACCTTCATTTATTAGCTGACTGAATTACCCACAACTAACAAGTAGCTCCCAAAGTTAGTACAGACAAAGGAGGTTTAGATACTTGGAAAAATTTGCTCTCGTGAGTAAAAACAGCAGTTAGAGTTAAGAACAGCTATTGTGAGAACACTGTAGAGACTCCACATGAGTTTTAGTTGTTTTATTATAATTGGTGAAATTGACTTTCAGCCTAAGCTGCTTAACTTCCAGGATAATACATATAAGCATGTGGATTCAATGTGTTTTGTAGAAAAGCCATGGGTGGGTTAGTTGATGCAAGCGGAGTAGGGTTAGTTGAAACGTATCAACTAACCCGCTGATACGTGTATCAACTAACCCTTGACCTATCCACTTATATGAACTAACTACATATTGATGGTCTATTTTCTTGGAAATTATAATTATCTAGCGCCATTTTTTTTATGGTTGTGCCCCATTTTTTTTATGGTTGAATACGCCCTTTGCAAACTGCAGTACAACACGATGTGACTTTCATGTCGCATGACCAGTTCACATTGCATGCAACATTTTCACATGTTTTTCGATAAAAATATGCATGAAGTAGTCGATACATGTTAAACTTTTGGCGTTTCCTAGTCCTGCAATATCATGAAGGGTAAAAAATCGTTTACCAAAGAAGTGGAGAATTTCTCAGGTCGGCCTGTGTTCGGAACACTTCAAAGATCTTAAGGCGTAACAGTTTTATTTTATTTTTTATGGTATTGTATGGTATCAGAGTAGTCTCAACATCACTTGTGGAATTTGGTAGACCTACAACTACACCATTTATTAGTCTATATTAGGCTGCCTCCAGGTTGTTGTCACTGAATCGAAGTCTACTATATAATACTCGGAAATTACATTTAATATTATTCTCTCTTTTATGGATGATTTCTGTAGAAAATATCTATCATAGAATGCACATCTTTTGCCATATTATGCTGAGTGTAAAGCAGATTGGGAAAAAACCTGTAGTTGGGTTTTCGAGGTGGCACTCGTTTCATATAAATTTGGTTTGATTTGATTTGATTGCTATGGGTTCAGGACTCCTAACTGGGGACCCTAATCGTGTGATCCTGGATGGAAACTGGCGAAACCTCTCCTTCTCTTTTCGACTAGTACGTAGAGGATTACAATCGATGCAGGCGTGTAGTCCTGCTCCTGGTGCCGATATTTATAGTCTTTGGACCACTTTTCCCCAAAGACTGGAAGGAGTGGTAGCCACCTGGTCGCCACAACTGCCATAGAACAACGCTGAAACGTAACCAAGGAACCAAATTATTTCGTAGAACAACGGATACGAACCCCCGCTACAACGAAACAATCACACAAAGCCATCAATAACTGGAGAACAGCTTCAAAGTAGTTAGCTGCCTCAGGAGGGATTTGATCCTGGGACCTCTTGATGTAAGGCCACACTAATTACAACTACGCCATTACCACCAATAATAACTACAGTAATACATGTGTATCAACTAATCCTTTGGGTGGATCAAATAACCTACCAAGGTTTATCAACTAACCCACTCGGTAAGGTTAGATGATACATTTGACGGACATGTTTTTATAGGCCACCATGCCTAGTGTAACACTGCAGTGTATACGCCAAGCTTCGCAGACACACACAAGATGATGATGTTTGTTTTGAACAATTATTGAACCTTATCCAGCTGAAAGTCTTCATGGTAGCCTAATATAACTGAGAGTGGTCTGTAAATGTTTTTTTGTAAGTTGCTTTGTAAATGACATCAAGGAGGGGGATGAGAGCGAGCTGTAGGGGAGCGTAGGAAGCCGTATTCTTCCGTCGCAGAATTTGTCTTTTTTCGGGAGACATATCGTTAGGATAGCAGGTACGGTAAATGTGTAAACCC
>WURT03307028.1:0-21254 GCA_009936505.3 Holothuria glaberrima
CACCAGTCTGTGTTGAATGTGTTCCAACTAACCCCCAGCAAACTGTTCCAAGTAACCTCCATGGCACATGTTACATGGAATTATTGCACTGCTGGAACCAGTTTCCATTCTTCGTACTCCTAATCGGGGCTAATTTTAAGTCCAGTCTGACCTGTTGTTACTCCTCTACATTACAAACAACTGTAGCCAAACTACAAAAGGCCTTACGCACATGACATCACAGAACAAAAGGGCGTATCTTTGCAACTTATACGAACAAATTTAGAGGGCTGATTCGTGTATCGGTTGGATACATACCTGAGTCTTTCACGCGCGCGTAAAGTCTACGTGGTGAGATCAGTGTACTTCACTCTTTTGCCGCCAAAATGAGGTCGAGTCATTTTTCAATGGCCACAATCATTTTTGGGAGGGGATAATACTGAACCCCGCTGAAGTGCGTGATTTAGCATGCGAAGGCAAGAGTGTCGGCGGGGATGGTGCGTCCCATAAGAAAAATTTGAAAAGTTACATTGTTTACACACAATCTGAGTCAATCTGAGTCCATTTATTGGGGAGGGGGCAAGGTCAATTAAAGAAAGCAGCTTTCCTCGTGGCTATGTTCCTGGTCTAGTACATCTAAAATAATACGGTCACTACTGTGGGTCAATTTCATAGCCTGCATGGTCAAACCAATATTTATTGACCATTCATAGCCTTCATTTACTTGTTCTCATCAATAACATAAGAACTTCAGGATGATAGTATTTTTAATATAATTGTCATTTTGTTGACTCGACTATATAGAATGGAAAGTCGGTGTCCAGTCGTTTTTTTTCTATTGCGGAATCCATATTTCGGGCCAATTTTAAGTCTAGTTAAGGCTGACTCGAGTCCGAATGTGAATCTTAACCCTGTTAATCGCATACCAAGCTTTAGTAACCGCGCATCTATTCATTCTGAATTTAATTTAACATGGGCGGTATCCTTAATTGATGAATCAGAAGAATAAATTTAGGCTATATGTCACATTTCATTACTAGTCTTAAAGATGTTTTCACACCAAAACCGAAATCTGCTGCGTTTTGCGAGCGGGACGCGAAATTGTTATCTCAAAATGTATGGGGCAATTTTCTAAATTTCCATTAATATTAAATTGCCCCTATTTGTCTTACGAAAAAATTCCGCGTCCATCCACAAAACGCAGCAGATTTCGATCTTGGTGTGATCGTACTTTTATGCAGACTTTTGGGCAGAGGGCGGGGTAACAAGCAGAGCCATATATGGCTCTGGTAACAAGCTAAGCAGAGCGCCACCATCAGTTAGCGTTTAGTGTACAAAACGAGACATGCCAAACTGTCTGTCATTTTGCTGGAATTAACATCTTCCTCGCCTTACAAATTGCATGTAAACAATATTTCGGCATGTTTAATCATCTAAAATTTCAAAGATCGATGTGGTAAATTTTCTTTGAAATTCTGGCAGGGGCAACTGCCCCTGTTGCCTACCACTCCTCTCTACTACATACGGTTATGCTTCTTTCACTGTAAAGTTAATATAGTCTCAAGGTAATGTTGAATTGGGTTATGGCGTTCTATCAAACTGGTCTATGTCACAAGAGGAGAAGAGAGTTTGACTTGCAGTTTCAGTTTGTTGTTCAAAAGAGGTCAATGTTAGCCGGGCAAAGTCTACAGGTGTAAGTATCGCACTATCAATCAGTGTTGTATCGATATCGCAAGAAGCCGACATTACCGAGACCGATATTTCAGTTCTCAATATCGGCCGATACCGATCCGATACCGATATTTGGGAAATAAGCATTCGGCAACCAACCGTAGGCTACGGGGCACCACGATGAGGTGTCCTTTCATCATGATACAGTCAAATATCGGATCTTACATTCAAAAAACTCAAATAGTGTAACATTTTCATGACATTTAGGAAGATAGATATCGGTAAGGTAATATCGGTGTTAAGGTAAATTTTGCCGATACCGATACATGATGAAAATGGGGAATATCAGCCGATACCGATTGTGAATACCGATAATCGTTCCAACCCTAGTATCAATAGCAGCATCGTTTTATATCTCTATACACTGTAAAATAAGTGTGTACTAATGCTAACGAAAAATGCTAACAAAATGTCACAATAAGCACTCTTTACATAACACCGTATCGATTTAAAATTCATTCATTAGAAACTGTGACGCATATATACTTATGCAACCCGAAAGAATTATTTAAATTTCTTCATGAAAAGTACGTATTCTTGTAGTAATTGGAAAACTGTTGATCGCAACCAAATCTCGTCTGACAAATATCTGTTTTAAGTTGCGACACATTTTCTGAGTTGTTGCTGTAGTTTTAGCGAAAAGCTCCTTTTTGGATCCATAATGAAAATCATTAAGGATCAAATTTAATCTACATTCAAAGAAAAAAAAGGAAACAGTTGTCACGAAACCACGTATTTGGCACAAGAAAACACTTGCGGCAACAACAAAATAGTAGTTATAAATAATTAACACTGAGTAGCCGATATTAACCTGAAAGTTCACAGGATTTTAAAGTGCAATCACACCCACTGAGGTTAATTAGGTAAGTGTTTTAGAAAGACTCAAAAGAATAACACAAAATGACGAGTTAACAGAAATGGACATTATTTCGATAGTCCACATGTTTTATTGTTAACCATCATAACTATGATTAGTTGCCCCTCATCTCTTACGATTAACTTCAGTGGCAAAGATTTCATGAATATGATCCAAGAAAGCTAAGATAAAGACAGACAGTATATATGCCCTTCGAAGTGTAAGCTTTTTGGAAGTAATGCACTTAGATTTCCTCGTTTAGACAGCCAAGAAAGCACGCTTTTAGGCTAAGCACCCAACCGAAAAATTTGTCATCTTTCTTAGAATTACTGTAAGTATGTAGAGCTAATTTATCTGTGATTCACGGTGCCACGAATCATAAAAAGTCAGTTCATTTAAAGCCTAAAGTTTGTGCAGCCTTTCGAAGGGGATCTGGACCTGTAGCTATGGTAATGCTGCATCAATTAAGAAGTAGAAGTCTAGGAATGCTTTCGGTGTACAGTACTAAAGAAAACACTTCCGTTATCTAGGCAAACTACTTTCCGTGATACATTCGAGTTCATAAACCACCGGTTCAAATTTTGTCTCAGACAGTGCATGGTGGGTCTGAAGTTCGTTCACTTTAGCCACTAAATCGGCCAAAAAAAATTGTGAATATGTAATACAGGGTTCCCCGTTTTAGACCTTTTATCTTCGGACATATGTTGTCTATGCCAAAATTGATTTTGCCCTGGAATATGTAGAGTGTAACTCGGAATTTGAATGATTTCGTGTGACTGTCTCTGAGTTCAGGCATTTTTCTTCGGAGGGTCACAATTTCGTCCACACATTTTCAATTGTCCCTTTTCGTAGAAAATCGGGTAAATATCCACTCACTTTGTCTAATTTCCCATGTAAGAAAAGGACTTGCTCCAAATTATTACAGTGTTGCAGTCAGGCCTTGTTTCGAAGGTAGGTTAGGCTTGTTAGGTTGGTTGCCTTGGTAATTTTCGAATGTCAGAAAAAATGTTGTATTCAGGCAAATTGGAAACATTTGGTTAGAATTTGTTTTACTACGATTGTTTATCAGTTTATGCTTGATATTTTGTGCAATTTTTCACTCTTTTCATCCATTTTTCATTGAACTATGGACAAGGGACGAAATTCGGGGGTGAACGAACTTTTGTTCCTTAACTATACAATTTCAAACCATAGACCTCGTGGTTTGACGTCACGCGAAGTCATTTTGGTGGCAAAACGAGGAAGCACATGGCACTCACGCAGTAGACTTCGCACACGCGTGTAGTAGACTTACGATCGGTTGTCAAATCAGCTGTCTACATTTGTTAGTGTAACTTGCCATAATACGCGCTTGCCTCCAAAGGAGGAAGTACTTTCTGCTCTGTGACGTCATATGCATAAGGTTTATACATTTTTCCTTTTTATGATATTCACGAGCGACAACAGCTTCTCAAAAGTCGTGGAAGGGGGGGGGCATGTCCTTGACGAATATAATTCAGGTGCAAATCGGCGGTTCCATCATTTTCAATCGTGACTTTATTATATTACCTATTTTGTTAGCTATGGAATCAAAGATGTTCCTGCTATTTTCGTTTGGGTTCTGGAAAAAGTGTGTGTGTGGGGGGGGGGGGGCAAACGACATCATATCGCCCACTTCCAGAAGTGGAGGTTCATGTTTCCCGTTTCCCACCTGTTGACATCCACGATGATATTGGAAGAGAACCTACACGATAATAGATATAAACGGTTTTGCTAACAAAAAGATCCAGTATTTGTACACGATAAGAAGTATCATAACCAACTGCCCACATTGTAGACCGCGTGTTTGGTCTAGTGGTTAGAGCATCCGCCTCTTCGATTCCCAGGTCGAGTTAAAAATGGAACCTTCTGCCTTTGTGCGTGATGCTCCGCATAAGCAACGGAGTAAGGGAAAACAAGCCAGTGAGCCACAACTGGAAAAAAGGCCGTGGCCGGCTCGACTTGAACCAGTTGGTTGTAAAGTGGGCCGTTAACCCTCATCTAACTAACTAACCTTAGTTACAGGTTTGAAAAGTTACAAAATCCAGCCGGTGCAGAAGAATTTACGGTCTGACGGTGCTTGTTAATACCATCAAGATTGCTAGCTGGCAAACACGTCCGCCATGATGACCGAACGTAGTATCTCTGGACTTTTATGTCAAGATTTAAAAAGCACGGGATGCAGTTTGATGTTACTTATTATACAATCTTTAAAATAAATGGAGATGGTGTATTTCACATATTGTAAAAATAAGGTGTCCTATTTTTTGAAAAGTTAAAAAAAATACTTGAAACTCCCTTCCTCCCTCTCCGCTTACTGAGCGCATGAAATATAAAGAAAGGAATAGCTTCACCTCATTTTGGTTTCCTTTCATTGTCTCTATTGATACGTTGGGGACAATAGAATGACTAATAGGTGAGAATAGCATTTTGTATTGCACTGGTCCATAATTTTATTTTCAAAGAGTATTAGTACCTCCACTAACTTTTAATAGTTACAAAGGCGTTTTTCAGTTTCAAATCATCTTAGCAACAAAAAACTGTTAGCTTGCTAACAGCTGCGGGGAATGTTACTTTAATATCCCAGGTGGGTCAGCATTGACAACACTGGATGTTACGTACTTTGTACCATTAGAAATGTTGCTCTGTTAGTTGAATCGGTTGCTATGGTTACCGTAAGATCAGTTCTCATCCTGACCATAAAATAAATAATGATATTTATAACGTAGACAGAAGGAGTGAAGGAGTTGAGGAAGAGAAACGACTATACTCTTAGTGATACAAGCCAGGGGAGAGGGGCAGGGGGAATGGATGCCATGGCCTAGCTGAGAAAAGCGTCCCCTACTTCCGGGACATCTATCAGTTCGTCGGTGAGCTTGTAAAAACCTCGCTTTCGAACAGTCTTCCCAACGGTTGACAAGATTTTCCTTTCAAGGAAGGCAGATTCTTCAATTAAGCTTCAAATTTTCTCCAATCAAGCTACCAAATTTCTAACTTTTTTTTAACTTTTTCAAATTTGGTTTAAATAAAACTCATAATAATATTTTGCCTTTGCGGTCTTTACGCTGACCCATGGCATTTGATGGGGCTTCGCGTTGCCAGCCCTCACCCCTCCCTCTGACAGAGCTTTCCCCTCCCCGTCTTGCAAATGGTGGCGCTAACATTGATACAAGCTTTTTGTTGCAAAATCTCTATAAAACATGTTTTTTGGGGGAGGGGGTTGTTTCCTGTTATTTTGGGCAATATAATTAAATTTATCCCAACTTTGCAGGTAAATATCAGTACCGCAAACGATTCTCGGATTTCTTGTAAAATTTTACTGTTATGAGCTCAATGACATTTTCCTGTAAATCAGCATGGCCATACGGAGGGATTTTTTAGGTGAGTGGGTACAAAATCTTAGGATAGCTCCACTATAAGCTTGCGTATAGTAAATACCAAGAAATACTCTCCTGAAATGCCTCCCATTTTGCCTGAAATGGCACTTTCCGTGCCACATAAGTTGCATTTAAACAATCTTTTTATTTTAAAACGTCGGAAATATCCAAATAGATGTGATAATACTTTTCTTTTGAAAAATTCTGGGGACATCTTTCCGTGCTGTCATATCCCTTCCACCCCCCTTCCTCACTGCATAGGGCCATGTAAGTCTGGCTCCAAAATTTTGATCTTTACCTTGAGAGTCACAGCTTTGCAAAAAAAATCTTTGTGACCATGCATCCAGTATTCTAGTCTGTTCAGGGTCATAGTTGTCACTAAACCCTTGCTCAATCCTGAGGGCCATGATGGTTAAAACTTCCGTCTTAGACATAACCTCAAAATGGTGATAAATGAAAATGTTTGAATAGAAATAGTACACGTATTATTTCACATATTTTTTTGTGGAAAAGTGTCAAATGCGGCTTGTTGAAGTTTAGACCTAGTCGTCGAAGGAACAATCTGCACAGCCGCAAAGATCAAGAGCGCTGGACTCCCACTCCGATGTGAGGGCGCTATTGAACACTTGTACTGACTACAGGATGTTGCCTCATTGCGGATGCAAATTCTGGAAAGAAAAAAAATATCGTTAATGACCTTTAAATGGGCTATAATTATTGGTATTGGTTTGCAGGTGATAAACCCTGCCCAGGGGAAGGGCTGAGGAGGGGGTTCGTTGACAGCTGTCACAACGAGTCCACAATACTACACAAATTGGTAACGTAACATGCTCTGTAAAGGTATTTCTCCGAGTTTCTCTGTCTGTGTTGGGCATTTTTAACAATAAAGCGTTAACTGTATATAACGATGCGCTGCGCGTACGTATTGCATACCTTCGCACGAGTTGTAACCTCATGACACGGCAAAAGGACAGCCAGAAAAGGTGTTGAAAGGAACTTGAGGTACATGTAGGGGTTAAAATGTGCAAAGGAAATAGTAACTTTTGTTCTTAATATTTTCTGGGGAGGGAGAATTTTTCTACAGGGTTAGGTCCCCCCCCTTTACATGTTCGAACCCATGGTTACGACGTCACGTTAAACACCTTCATGTCAGCATAGTGCACAGATGAAGAGATGAATAACAGTTTTCACCTATAAACCCGTTTCACTTACATCACGTTTCTAACGGCAACAAAAAAAATATGAAACCTATATATTGGGGGAACTTAGTCGAGTTGACAAAAATTGACGTCATGGTGAGATTCATGGGTTGACAAACATATTTTAAGTCTGAAGAATTATTCATGTTCTCTTTATGAAAGCCGACGATTCCAGTTCACAGAGTAATTTACTCACAGTGCAGTTTGAGGCTTATTTTGTAGGGGTTCAAAGCCAAGAGTAACTAACACTGAACATTGCACCAATTAACATCATATTTTTTTGTTAAAGGAACTTTCTCTTCAAGTTCGCAACATCTCCCTTGAAATAAAACAATCTAACATCATTAGAAGGGATTAAAAATCTTCACAATTTTGTAAAATGGCTTGCTTTCTGGGCGGAATTCAACAAATACGCATAGGTTGGGTTCGGGTCTTGGAGAGCCATCCCTTTCCCCAAAGAGCAAAACAAAATGTCGATTTCAGGGTACTTACATTCGATTTAGGGCTGGGGTGAGGGAAAGTTATTGATAATTTTTGCCAATCAAACTTTAGGGAAAATGAAAATAAAATGACGAAAGAAGCCAATAACCTTTCTTCTCTCTTTTGAAAAGTTTTCCGAAAGGACTATGCAAATGTGTTACGCTATGCAGAATTGTGTGACACCAAACATTTTTTTTTCTGCTTAGAACCGTTCGTTGAGGCTCATTGATATTAACACATAAACATACACACTTATATGCTTTAAGTGTATTTTGTACACTTTCGTCCATAGAAAACACCTTCAGTGACCTGTTATCTAGAATATTGGAAATTTACCTGAATTGTCCCTTACAAATACGCTTTTGACTTTTTCAAATGCATCGTTTTGTTCTCTAATCACTCTGTTAGAACCATTGCTCACCCCAAAATACTTTCCCGCGTGTATAGACCTTATGCATTGACGTCACATTTGGAGGATAACAACGAAGTACATGACACGTAGGATGCAAACTGCGCACAAGGGTAGTAGACTTAGTATCCAACCGACACACAAATCAGCTGTATGCATTTGTTGGTGTAAATTGCAATGATAAGCGCTTGCCTCATTCGGGGCTCACCTTCTGTTTTGTGACGTCATATGCATGAGGTCGATTGAATGAACATCACCCATAAGAGTGTTTTACATTGTAACCTTACTAATAATTTTATTTCATCGCTATACCAGACCAGTATACCACGATCCCAGCCAAATTTAACCAGGGTATTTAAGGTGCAGCAGTACGCATTTTCGGTGCTGAGAAACATTGTAAAATCTGCTTGATAATCTTATAGTTTAGCATAATAGGGCTCAAACCGAATCTCCTGGTTGTGTGCTCAATGCACGCACGTAGACAGACGGGGGCGACGGCCCTGAAGGCACTTTTTAGGGATGGCCAGTTGGTCTCCTGCGATATGTTAAGCAGCACGAAAGCAGCACTCACAGACCCCCCCCCCCCAAATCTTGCTCAATACCCTGGTATTAGTTGTAAACAGTACAATACAACGTTCATTGGGAACTACAGTGAATACGACCTCTTCAGTCTTCAGATTTCAGTTCAATAGTAACAATGAACTACATACTCGAGTAGTACGGTTTGGTTGAGAAGCGCCATCACTTTGATAGAACGTCATAGAAGTAAAAATGTACTATCTTGACTAAGACTAGGACCGTCCGGGCAGCTTAAACTATATCACTGCTTCGATAATTTTGTCTGTGTACGTGTGTCTGTGTCTACTTTTTTATTTTTTTTTTCTGTTACAACATCGACAGATCGACTGATGCCGATTTCGGTGTTTTGAACTCGTCTAAAATTTGGAAAATCAAATGTTATTTGATATTGCATCACCATATTATATACCTTTAAACGCAATGGATTGTTGTCAACATATGGCACTTAACTTAAAGGGTAATTCTCGTCATCCTAGACAGTTCTAATTCTCCCAACTAATCAACTTGTAGCTCCTCCCATAACTGTGTAAAGCTCCTCCTTGTGCAGACACAAACCTATTTCATTGCATAAGCTCAGGTCCTGGTACGCATACAAGGCTATAATGTGACATTCAAGCACTCTCTCTCTACATTGTGTGGTATGTGATCTAATCTGCATCTTTTGAATGTTCAAACTTTGATGTCAGTCAAAGAGCAGTCACCAACTGAGAATTTTCTTACACCTACACTAAAAATATTCTTTGGGGTGATGCCTGTATGTCTTTAAACTGATTTTTAGTTTATCAGTCTGTTATCGGTTTTGTCTTGATTTGATGCATAATACCATAAAAATACAGAAATTTGAAGCCAAATATTTTGATAAAAATGAGTTATTTTTTTTAAATCATTTAGAGGCATAGGTAATACAACCTCTTTTGCAAAACCGATGTTTTGCCAATATATATAATATTGGCCGATACCGATTGCCGATTCCAATAATCGGTCAAGCACTCCTTCCAATTGTTGATTCAAACGTAAAAAAAACTGCTTATATGCTCCATTAATATACCATAAGAGTGGTCGCAGAAAGAAGTAATTGAATGAAATGAACCTGTAACCATACCTGCATAACTGATATGTCCATTACTGTCTGTATCGACCGCTTCTATGTTCTTGCGATTATCTGCTGTAAGGGCGCCATCAAACAGGGCGAGCGCCACCTCTGTTACACTGAAACAAACGAAAGGCGAAGGACTTCTGACAAATAATAGCAATATAATTTATATTAGTATTTGAAACTATACGACGGTCAATTCAAATTTGTATTCAAGAATGCATTGTTTAACCTACAGGGTCATTTCAGTTGAGAGCGGGTGACAGTAATAAACAACGTACCCAATGTTTACCAAAGGGTACCTCAGAGGCGCATAGTAATATAACTGGGGCATTTCACTGGGGGCGGAAGGCGTTTTCCTGAAACTTTCCCTGATTGGCAATCTCATGACCGCTGCAAAAAAAAAAAAACAAAACAAAACAAAAACAAAAACAAAAACACTGGTACCCTGTCCTCGATGTTTGCCGCGGAGGTGCCTCCCCAAGACCCTAACGTCACACGCCTGTGCAGAGATGATAGTTCCATACTTTGACCCAGTTTAAAGTCGAGCCCCCTCTACAAGCTCAATCGCTTGAAACCATGATACTGTTACAAAAAAACGTCATAACCCTTACATTCGCCGGCCAGTCTTTGGGGTCCTCGAAAAGACAATTCTTTGCGCTTTTGTGTATCAATGTGTAAGGCGAAGTCCCATTGTAAAGGTGCAAAGGCTTTCTGGGTATTGCTCATCATTGGCTAAGATTACAAACCAAAACCAGTAGACCGATGAGCAAGTTATCTTTGCGTTGGCTACTGAGGGCGCAGTTGGAAGAACTGGCTAATCGGCTGACTATGCGTCTAATATAAAGTCGGACTACGATGCTGGTAGGGGAAAGTGTAATACTCACTGGAAGAATTAAACCTATAGTGTGTGTGACAGCCTCGATGAATACTCAGAGGTTAGGACTGGTATATACACAAGGATAAACACCGCACTTTAAATAATAGATTTTGTACTAGTTAATTGTTGGTAAACAGTTAATAGCTGGGCCAGTAAACGGGGAAAGTACAATATTTGCCTCCAGCTGTGGGATGAGTTTAGTTTTCCCTTAGACCTGAGTATGTTCATTAATCCACTGTAGAGCTTCGCACGTCGCACGTCAATTTCAGCAGTTTTGTTGCGTTTTCTGTGTCTTGAGGTAAAGTCTGGCATGTCTGTCGTCAATCTTTATATATAAACAGCGCCACCAATTGAGCAGAACCCCCTTTTTTTTAAAGTTGTCATCACAAACTAAATGATTTCTGGTCTTTGAATGATAAATGCAACGTAGGCCTGATTGTTTGCAAAAGATGTAACCACAATAAGCGAGTTCGACAATTTGTGCCGCATGGAATTGTGGGAATCACGAGGGAAACAGGGCTCAGCATATAGTTGACCGCATTTCCCTCTTTCCGTACGTCCCCAGTTTTCGTGCAGTACATACATATACCATTAAGCCTAAATCTAAGTGAGGTCAGCCTAACTGAACGAAAATAGGGGTCTCTGTCCTATTTTACGGCAGATAAAAATACAATTCTTGCACCAAAGAGGCAAATATATTTGCAGTCCACGCCACAAAACTACCCTTAAGAACTCTCCTTATATTTGCAATGGATTAAAAAAGGATGATTCGACAAATATCTAAAGCAAACTCAGGCTTTTGGAGGACGTGTTGTAGGTACGAGTGTGTTTCGTTTATCCCGAAAATTTGGACCATGTGCACACGAATTGTTGAACTCGCTTATTGGCATACTTATGTGACAGCTTTTGTCCCTCAAGATACGAGTAACAAACCGTTCATAACTAACGACAGTCTCTCAAGAGGACACATAACTGCCCATTCATTTCGAGAGATTTCAAGGTGGTTATATGTTTTGGATAAGCTATCATACTTGAAATTATCCCTGCACAAAAAAAAGAAAAAAAGAAAGAAAAAAAGAACATACTGGGCATGTCGCGTGTATACAGACAGTCACGTAGCCGAGAATTCAAAGACGGACAGTCGGTAGGCACTGTATCGGCACTTACTGTAAAGGGAGGGGGTTCGTAAATCATAGTACGATCAGGGTCATAAAATTTAGCTTAACCTCATTTAAATTTGTGAAATCAATTCGCTAAAGGGAGGGTCTGGAAACGATAGCATGTACGGTTGCCGCATATCCCTTGGCTATAACCCTCGGCCGTTTATTTCGTACCAGCCTGTACGTAGTGCTATTCTTAAGTCCAACTATATGTTAACAAAATGATTTTAGGAATGGATCGACAGAGTATTGCAATTTTGTCATCTATCACCAGCGAACACATATTGTCCTTGTAACGATGTATGGAGAAAAAAGTGACACAAAATATACAAAACAAGAAATTTTTCTCACAAAGTGGGCCTGAAAAATTAAACGGACTTGCTAAAAGTCCCTGGTTTGCCGTAAGATGTAACCCCAATAAGCGATTTCGATAATTCGTTGCCGCATGGCATTGTGGGAAACACGTGGGATAAACAAATAGGGCTCGTGATTAAATCATTAAATATCATAAAAACCTCTGACAATAGATTTTCTCCCCCCCCCCAAGTATCAGACATATTACAACATTAATAATTGTTGCATCATTTTCAGATTTAAAAGTTTCGGTAAGCAAGTCATCTGAGGTACAAAGCTGTGACATTTTAATTGTGATAACCTTACTTTCTAAAAATTACATTATCCAGCTGTACATAATTTTGAATTGCATGCCATTCGATTATTTATAAATTATGGTTTTAATGGTGTGAAACGTTACTGAAACCACAATCGCAATAATCCCTGTAACAGTTCAAAAATCAAACTATATTTTCGTCATCTTGGTGCAAATAAACGCAATGTAAGATTAAATAAAAGCATTTTTTACCTGAGATTTCCATCGCTGTTTAGATCAAATAACTCAAACATTCCTAAAACTTCAGCGTTCGTCGCAAAATCGGCTGGACCGGTAAACAATCTCTCAAATTCAGAAAACGCAATCTTGCCATCACCTTAAAGATAAAGTAGAATAATGGGTCGTTAAAGTTCTTGTCCCTTCTTTGCGTATACACCCACCCATATGTATATATATATATATATATAAAGACGACGCAATTCAGAGCACAATAGTTAATAAACAATATAAACTCTTGTGCCCTGAATCTCGTCGTCTATATCATTTTTTTGTTTTCTTGATATTTGAAATGAAGCATACGTGGAAGTCACTGCTATATAAATATATAGTAATCATATTTTTTCATTTGCTTAAATAATAGACGATATAAAAAAAATATTTTTACATAGTATTACTTCTATATGTAGGTAGGGCCATTATAAGTAACAATACTTAATAACCGTGTAAATATTTCATTTTTTAGATTTAGCACGAACAAATTTGATGATGATACTAGGAGCGTCTGTTTCATGCAAAAGTTCACATTAGTACAATTAGTATGATGTTATTCAATCCCTTTTGCCCCATACTGTTCCTTTATTCATTTTTAATCAGTTTCAGTTCTAAAAAGGAGCGTTCTCCAGTGACAAATAAATGCCCGAGGCGATTTCTGCATTCGGAAAACAAGACTCCAGAGAATGATCAATTATAAAACGGTTAAAGTATTACTCTACAAGGTCTTGTGTGGTGCCAGTACGCTAACTTTTTATTCCCGGGGTGGGAAAGGTCAAACTGGCTTTCAGGAATATTCATAATGTGTTTGAAATCAAGGTTAGGGTACAAATACGTGGTAGGGTAGTTCCCTATGTAGAATCAGGTGCCGCCGATCCCATGGTGATGAAAAAAGTAAGGAAAAATGTCTAGAAAGTAGTTTTTCAAAAATGTCACATGAACTCAAAAGGAAGTTTTTGATTGGCCATTGGCCTTTCCCACCATGGGAAAAAAATCTTGCTGCCAGTACTACATAAGGAGGGCGCCATTCCAGTCACAATCTCAAACTCCCTGTTCAGACTTGATAAACACTGTAATGGCTATTAATATGAGAGCGAGCGGATCTGAGTGCTCATTAACCAACTTAAAAAATTGTGGCAAAAACTGCTATTTGACAATATTCAGCCGATAGTTCAGTGGGGAGAAAGTTAAAAAAAAAAGAAAAAAAAAAAAGAAAAAAGAAACTGATAGTTTTGGAGCGGGGCACTCAAAAGCGCGGGAGCATTATAAAACTTTTGATTGTTGATCCGGCCCTGGGCTGCAAGGGGGTGCAGGAGTGAAGTACCTTGTTGAAGATTGATAGCTGAAGATCTCGGAAACTATTAGTATACTTATTTAAAAAATACAGCCATTGAACTGCAAGTGTATTATTTCTAGCACAGTGACGAATATACCATTTCAATCATCACTGGTGTAAAAAACGATGAAAACACACAAGTAATGATGGTAAAAATAGATGCGCTTTGGTACATGCATATTAATTAAGAAGATATTACAAATATCTGCTACTTTTTTGAAGCCTAAATTAGGCTAAAAGAACTTAAGTTATATTCCTCACCATCTTGTTCTAGATTGTCAAATACATCATTGACCATATTGATGATGACGTCAAGTTGCTCCGAGATCGCTGATTGGTCGCGCACTGCTAAGAGTACTAATTCATATGCGTCGAGATGATTGTCCTTGTTGACGTCATACAAAACAAACAAATCTGTAAAGTGAAAGGAAGTAAGTGTGTGTGACATCATTCGGAAATTAATCACTTATTGGATACTTGAGGTGAGCAGCATAATTTTGGCGACTGGGCTATTCTGTTCATAGCTCAGCTGCTTAGTACACATGTTAAGAACTCAATGGCGACAGCCATGGCTGTCAAGGCAAAGTCTACTCGCCCCACTACTATACCGTGGCTGCTTAAAACTTCGCGGAAAATAAAAGTTAAAAAAAAAACTGTCTCCTACAATTCAATATTTGCAAGTATATGTCACGGAAGAGGCAGTATTAGGAAAACAAGTCGAAAATGATCAAGAAGAAAGGACCCTTTTATACGTTTTGGAGGGACCCGTGGAGGGTACTAAGAAGTCCCTTACCAGAATATTTGCTTATCTGTTTTGTTACCAACCATGCTATAAAAAGTGGCGCCTCAAGATTATCTAGAAAACTAATTCGACAAGATCCCCGTATGTTGCATTGAACAATTGAAGCAACTTTGTTTTGCTACGTTGTCACCAATTTGAGATTAACATGTGAAGTGATAAATAACCTCCTTTAAATTATACAAGGACTGATGAAAATAATAAAGAACTTTGACAATATGCAACAGAAAAACGCTGAGTTCGTCCAACTATTTTGGTTTCTATGTTCATTAATTTGATGTATTTTACCGTCGCCGAACACTACTCAAATTTACCTTTCGCAATCGTACGTCAGTCCCCTCTGTCGTAGCCCCGATAAAATCGAACGACAAAATACGTCAACGTATGTAAATGATTTCCAGGAAAAATGAACGAAGGATTTTCCCGAGAAATTTTCTCACTTTTTAAAGGAAAGATAGTTGCATTTGTGGTAATTTTTATACCTTTGCAACCATAATTTATGTGCCTTTGAATAATACATTTTTTTTTAACTTTGTACAATAGATTCCCACTTCTTTCATATTTCAAATTAGTTTGCTTTAAATAAACATTGAATTGTGCCACCCCTCAGCTTCCTGCTTACGAACGCTGTGTACCGTGTGTTACTATAACTGCAGAATGATAGCGTCCGCTAAATAAATTATAAATTGATCGTATAGGTAAAGATAAGACAAATTTTAGTAATTTTAGTACGCCAGTGCTGTTAATGACACACGAGCTTTTTCCCAAAAATGTAAGAAAAAAAAATCAACGAACTAAACTAAAAATAATTCTTCGTAATGTCATTTGATGGGAAACAGACTCGTAGACCTATAAAACCGCAGGAGGCCGATAAAATTGATGCAAACACTCTATAGCATCATGACAAAATCAAATTAGTCAAAGCCACGTGCCCTTACTGTATTCAATAGTTTCCCCTCTATGAAGGTAAAAATGTCACTTGTGTGTGACGTCACAGCAGAGAAGGGACGTTACCGTTTTCCATATATTCTAATTATAAAACAACCCACGTTTCGGGTGGCTGGTTGTAGCATTTACATAATAATCATTCGACATAATTTGTGGCCTCAAAACCACCGTAATCCTCATCGTCTGCTCTTAATCACGTTTTTTTACGATAAAGGGGAGAATTTTACTTATTTTAATGTAAATCAAGAAGTCGAAAGTAATTTGTAAGGATAAACTCTGCTCTGATTTATCAACTACTTAAATGTCGAGCGATTTTCAATGCAGCCCGTTTTAAACGATTCCGTTTGACATTTTATCACGCAGTTAATGGTCTTTTAGTAAAAGATGGTGTGCACTCTGTATGGAATCCGAAATATGGTATGTCAGAGTTTTTATGAGGTCACAGCTTTCATTCTTTTCTGGCGTTTGACAGTTTGAGACCCGATCGTGTATTTTATACATATTGAACACTTTTGTACATCGTAGATGAAACCAAATGGCTCACCTTATAATAACAATGAGTCTTATAACGAAATCTTCTCAGCAGAGAAGAAAAATCCTTTGATGTCACCCAAACTGTGGCATGGCTTTACATATATTTGCATAGTCATATGGGAATACATTTCAAATGGGGCGGAGAAACCTTCTTTTATAGTTTATTTTCATTTTTCCTAAAGTTTGATTGGTAAATTATCATCAATAACTTTCCAACCTCCACCCACCAATTGAATACCGGTGCCTTGCAATATATACATGTTATTTTGCTCCTTGGGGAGGGGTGGCTCTTCCAGACCCGAGCCTTATAAATCTGTGCTTGTTTGTTGAATTTCTCTATAGAAAGCAAGCCATTTTACAAGCTTGTGAAGATTTTTTTGTCTCTAAGAATGATCTCAGATTGTTTTGTTTGAAAGGAAAAGTTGCCTATACGATGAGAAAGCCTCTCAACAAAACTATAGTTATTTGATAAAACAATTGTAATTGCTCTTGACTTCGGAATTCCTTACAAAGAAGGCCTCATATTTCACAACTACATTACATAGCAAACTATATTAGTTGATTGCTCCGTGAACTGATACTGTAGGCCTGAAAAGCGTTATGGCATCTTGCGATTTATATTTTTCAGCAAGAAGACGCAGCAGGCCTTTCAAAAAGCAGAGGGAAATACATTGTAAAGTTAGGGTAAGATGGCAGGTTTTCCCCGCCCTCTTTTCTCCAGTCCAACGCTTATACAATGACTTTCCGTAAACGTCACTTAAGCTCAGCATAGCCCTCATATTAAGTGACCTGTGCATGGTTACAAAACGGGTGAGTAGACCTGGTAGATTTAAAGGGGGTATGACATCCTCCAAACCAGAGAATTGCTAGAAACTCAAACATATAGTTCCAAATAGAGTTGATAACGGCATTTTGATTGATTTTCATTCAAACAATAGTTTCACTCTGGTTGGTCAACAGTGAATTGTACAATCAGCCGTGCTCTCAATTAAGCTCGCACATACTGTTTGACAATATTGCCGCGAGCAATTTAAACTCAGTGCAGGCTACTGTGGTTCTGTCTTTGGGTGTAATGGACAGGAGTTTGGGTTTAAAATGGAGGAGGGGCTAAAAGTTAACTTAGAAGAAAGAATTGTTGCTGTCTGGGGTGAGATTACAGCTCCTTCAATGTTTTAAAATGACAAGCAATGCACCACATTTGCGATCCTAATGAAACGTTTGGAGCCGGGAGTAGTTTATCGAACACCCATCAAACCTGTTGGCTACGACCCGGGAATACGTGCAATTTTAATGATAATTACTTGATTTTATTTTCCAGCAAATGGGGAGGAGGCCAGATATAATTTGACGATCCTTCCTCAACCAAGACGGCAGTTGTATAAATCTATCTTTAACTTGTCAAATTATGTCCTTACATCTTGTAGACGGAGAAATTAATATTTACCCAAATGAAAATCCTTAAAATATTTTGCTTGTATGTCTTTCTTCCAAGTTCCTTTTCACCCATGAAATCTTCAGACTTGTGGGGTGTTTGGGGCAGTGCTATCTTCCCACAGCCCTTCCCTGTACATAAATTACATTTGGAACTATTAACTACAACTTACCTGTACTTTCGCCCAGTCCCTTCCCTAGGTTGCTTTTTGAAATTTTGTTAAGATATAATGTATACACAGATTGAAACAAATAAATCTATTAGTCTGAATAGCAGACAAAAACTATTCCAGCGACGTATAATCACCGTCAAAGGAGTAGGGGAGCGGAGCTTGGGGGTTTTATCCTCCCAGTTAAAATATGGTGGGGCAAAACTTCTTCCGTCTCCCTTCAAATTAAGGACGAAAACCTTTTATTTGTTCCCTCTGTAAAAAATGTCAAAAGTTTGCAGTAATATTCTTTAAAACTTGCCTAATATATTGCATCAAGAATTTTCCAAAGAGGGGGTGAAGGGGAAGACCCTTCCTTCAGGAGGGCTGTCCGAAACAACTTTCAGTCCCCTCGGTCTATAACAACTTCCTTCGCCTATAATCATTATTATTGTTTGTACTTACCACGAGGTGATTTCGAGTTAGTATTTCGTCTCTGTTCTGTTAATGGGGCTGATGCTACATAACTCAAGCAGGCAATGCAAACGACTGATCCGATAATAAGACTTCGACCCATATTGCTTTGTAAAATACAGTACTCTGAAACAAAAGATAGCCTTATATTTGAATTTCATGCATAGTTGGTTGAGATTTAAGCATTTTAAACATTTTCATTATCCATATACTAGGTTATAAGGGATAATTTCTCGCCTACAAATTCTCGCACAGTAACACGGCTAAAATTTGTGATTGCTAACTGTATTTGTATTAGCGTCAATAACGGAAGTTCAGATTATACTTTCAAATGCTCTAAAGCTAGTCTGATTGCCCCTGACTATGTTGAACCAATTCACCATCGGTGTCGACCGACATTACCCTTTTCCATCCAGTATCGGTATCAGTACAAGTTACCTTAATTACCGATATCACCTAACCGATAATTGCCTTCTTAAATGTCATGAAAATGGTGCACTATTTGAGTATTTCTTAAATGCAAGTTCCTATATTTTACCCCATAAAAATGAAACGACACTTAGATGTGACGTCCGGTGGCCCATGGTTAGTATGCAGAATGCTCATATCCTAGATATTGGTATCGGATCGGTATCGGCCGATGTTGAGGACCAAAATATCGGTATCGGTAATATAGACTATTGTAATATCACTACTCATGACATAATGCGGCTCAGGGAAATCGGGGAGTTTGTGAGAAGTACACTCTAAAAACACCGTCGAGAAAAAATGTCACCAACACTGGTCACGTATGCGAAAATACTGAAAATGGGGGAAAACTTGTCCAATAATTGTTGATTCATGGGTTAACACAGAAGCTGGTTACCATTTAGTTGGGTAACCAATCTCTGCGTAGAAAAAAAAAATAATAAACAATTATTCGGCAAACTTAACCCAACTTCAGTATTCTTCCAAGCGTGCCCAGTGTTGGCGACATTTTTTACCCAACTTTTGAAGTTTTCAGAGAATAGATACTCGCTGGACAGCAGAGTGACTGTATACACCAAAATTCAACACAGCTCTCAAATTACATAAGCAAAGACTGGTTGGAAAATACAAGCAAGTTTAGTGTTGCTGGCCCTGAGGATTTGGGGCAGTATACCCTACTTAGAGACCTCAACATTTACTTGATAACCGACGGTGACGTCATTTTAAAGGTCAAGTAATGAATGCTATGTATCACTTACTTACGAGCTAACCTCAGCCGAGGGCGCTCATCGATTTTATGCTCCTGTGACCTTTGTGTACGGTTTAAAAAGCTGTGATGTGGGGAGGGAGGAAGTGGTCAGAGAGTTTTTACGAAGGAGGAGTTAAAACTTCGTTGCTGGAAGTTTGTGACCAAGAACATCGTCCCTTAATGCAAACGCGTTCTAGACTGTCGGAGCTAGTAGTATTTATTTGTCCTTATACTGCCGAAGCCAGACACGTGACAAATTCTGAGCGCTTCCAACAATAGAGTTCCCAAGCAAAGGTCAATCTCCCAAGTTTTCCGACAAAGATATGTAGTGGAAACTCATTCCACCACTCTGTGATTTCTACATTTTAGTAGGACGGCGCATCAAACTACCCCGAGAGGCATCCGGTATGGGCAAAGCAAACGGACGATGGTCCCATGTTATAGTCAATGCCACCGACGATTCCCGAGGCCGAGATCGAAGCAGTAAAAGCCTGCCAAGATGCCGGCCTTCAGATCAACAATTGCGGCAATCACGAGCTCGTTCAGTGTTTATTCGAAGAAAGCGTAGTCTGTGTTCTCATTCTGTGCACCGTGCCTGCCATTTGCATAGAATCGTGTGTCAGTTTTTGCTCTCAAAATTATCTTGATAGAGGAGCCTAAACCCCCGCTGAGGGTTTGAGCCTTTGAACCAAACAGATTCGATCTTAGCCATTGCAACGTAAAGTACCGGCGCAAAAGCCCTGAATCTGCACCGGTTTCCATAGATCCTGCATTGACCATCATTCTGAACGAGTAACTATAAAAGACGATCTAGCTGTTCGAGACTGGGGGCTGAACCTTCGCCGTCCTGGAGGAGTGGTCTAAGGGGAGGGGGCTCCCCCTCCCCCTTTGGAAAATTTTTTGATATTTGAGGGACCTTAGATGCAATTTGGTGTATCATTTTTGGACAAATTTTAAGGTAAATTACTGCAAATTTTTTATTTTTTTACAGAAGAGACAAATAAGGGGTTTTCGTCATTGGAAAGCGGGGGGCTGAAGCATTCTTCCGCCCCCCAATTTTTGCTGGGGGCTTTCGCCCCCACCCCCCTGCTTCCTACGCCCTTGACCTAGACTACCTCCTTGCCTCCGTAGCAGGTTGTACGGCATATTTCTTGGCTAGGCAAACAGTCTGCTCCGCAGGGTAACTACCTTCATGCATGTTCAGTAATAGGTTCGAAGAAGTCAATATGTCCAACTTTGTTGGGCCACCGTATCCCACGTCATCGGTTAAACAGACATTCTGTGGCGAAAAATACTCAGCATTACCATAAGCGTAGGAAGCTGTTTGAAAGTGGGGGCGAAGTGAATGTTAGTAACCAATGTCTTGGGGAGGAGTCTTAGGGGAGGGGTCTTAGGGGAGGGATTGTCCCCCTCCCCTTTGGAAAATTTTTGACTATTTACAGTGCCCTACTAGATGCTAAATGGTGCAAGTTTTGACAAACTTTGAAGTATTTTCATCCTATTCAATGCCATTTTTTGGCAGCGTGTCATCCAAAGTGGGGGGGGGGCGAAACAAGGCTTTCGTCACCCCTCCATTGAGAGTGGGGGCGGTCGTCCCCTCTTTCCCCCCTTTTCCTACGCCTATGTGTATGCGTCATTTGTTCATGAGGATGAGGTTGTTGTCGCTCGTTTTCGACTGCCTTACTGACGTCGATGATCTCATCAACAGTGATCAGCTATTTATGAA
>WURT03307139.1:0-17313 GCA_009936505.3 Holothuria glaberrima
CCACATCAAAACTGCCTCTTTTTGTTTTTTATGATATCTCAAGATTGTTAACTTGAAGGAGATTCCATCATTCAAGTTATTTCTGTTGACTGTTTGTTTGGAAGTAATGTTACGGGATCAAGAAGTTATCATTCCAGACAAAGTGGGAAAAAACATTTTGACTTTTCTTAAATTGAGCAAACTGCACCTCCAGTTTGTTGAATTGTGTGTTGAGACATTTAGGCTACTTGACCATCTTCTTTCTGAAGATAAATTTGTTGCATCTTTTATGAGACAAGCGATGAAAGGATGTCCTTGTCAGTGTTGAGCATGGCCTGCTTTGCTGCCCCCTCCTCACCAAATGTGAGTGAAGATGAAGAAGACGATGTCTTGACTTGTTTTCCTATTGTGCAAAGGTACAGTATGAATAAAAGATTGGGTTTTAAGTTAGTCTAAAATATATAATTTGCATTCTACAAATCATTTCCTGTCACCTACCTTACACATTTCTGGTGATCAGCCATATTTTGCTAAACTATTGCCCTTTGTTTATAGCTACCTTCGTGCGATTTTCAATAGTGACAATGTCCTTATGTTGCATACTATCATTAAAAAGTCTGCCAGTATACTGTCAACAGCTCCCTATGGTCAAATGGCACGACTTATTGATTCAAGAAGGAAAAAAATGTAATTTCTAAGCAAAATTGTTACAAGTTTGTAACTAAGGCCCTGAGTATCTGTGTTTTATCCCTTGCTGTTCTGGATGTGCCCATTTAAAGCATATTAAAAGCAATGCAATAGAAAGTCATGATGAGGTCATACTTTTGTCACAAAGACCTTTTTTCGTTTTTTTTTTTTTTTTTGAAAAAATCAGACAGCATGTAAGCCATGTACTGTATGTACTCTAAGTGGGCGTGTGGAATTCATTGTGGTTGCATGCTTTTCGACAGTGAAATGCTGTAACTTTTATGGGTGCCCAACATTTTGTACAACATGTAGCATTATGTATTGTGAGTGTAATTATGTAACCATCGATGTATAGTACATACTGTACTGTATGCTTGTTTTGTGAGAAAATCACTTCATTTGTTTAAATTCATTCTTAGAACTGTCCAAAATTTTTTAAATGTTCCTTTTTACTGTTATTGCCTTTAATGCCTATAAGCTTAGAAAGAGATGGTTGCAGGATGTAGACTGCTCTACGTTATCAATTTTCAGCTGGTATGCATGTGCTACATTTTCTTGAACTTCTAACATTGTTCAATCATAATGATAACTGTTAAGATTGTTGTGGGGAGTGAAGTTCTGTACCTCAGACCAAATTTCAAATGTGAAAATTAATTTTTTTTTTACCTTTTTTTTTTTTTTTCATTTGAATAGCATATGGTGTTGGCAGATAGCATATTGCATTATAACTTTCAAACCAGATATCTGATGGAGATCCAAGCTGATTAGTGACAGATGAGACTTGAATATAATTATGAAGAAAATGGTTGTGTATCATAGTACCTATTTATGTAGCACAAGGACTCCTTGGCTGACCAAACAAGTCAAAAATACTTTATGAGCCATGCTGAGAGTAGACATAGGAATCTTTCTCAGCTAGGGATGGGGGATGGGGGATGGAGGGGGGATGGAGGGGAGATCTGAACATTGTTTTGGACCCTGATCCTGAGAGAAGGGTCTGCCCATTTTGGAAAGTTTTGAATATTTGAGGGTCCTCAGAGGCTGTTTGGTATGACATATGCAAAATTTGAGATAAATTATATACATACTGTAAATATTCAACACATTTTAGAGGAAACAAATAAGGGGTTTCATCCATGATTGGAGGGGGGCATGAAAGCATGTGTTATGTTAGTCCCCACCAGTTTTTTACTGGGGCCTACAGCTCCCCCACTTTCTATACCTACTGTATGAGGTTGGAGTACTCAAGTACAATACTGTTTATACATACTGTAGTACTACTATAGGGGTGTTGTAAGTACACTTGTGGATTATAAACAAGAACTGGCAGTAATAAATCCAATATTGTTGTTAGTGAAATTCATGGCAAAGTTATAAAATTTCAGCTGCATATTGCTGTGTATATTCTACACGGTACACTCTTGCTGTGTGGGTGTAGCAGTTTCATCTGACATTTAAATCCCTTGTTATGTACTTTAGTTGGGGTACCTACAGTACCAGATTTTATGTCTACAGACACTGACTGGCACGATCATAATTGAATTGAAACTGCAGTACCACTTTTTACCTACTACAAAGCATGCTGTGTAGAAAAAAGTTACTGTGTAAGTACAAGTGATACAAACAGAACAACAGTAATATAATATTTGAGTTTTGCTGTATTACAGATGTGATTTACTGAATATTAAGAGCCTAAGAAAGTGCCATTCCATTATCGCCATGGAAGTTTTACCGCAAACTCCGTGATCAAATCTGAATTAGCTATGTGGCCTTTGGGGTTTCTGTAATTGAAGGAAATCCATATTGAGTGTGAGCAGAAACAACACAGCTTTTACACAATTCCGCAGATGAGGTATGACAAGATATGTGACGATAGTGCCTTGTAGGGTGATCTGTTTGGAGTGCATTGTTGCCAGGTTAAAATGCAAGAAATACAGAATTTGAAAGCTTTGAAATTGCCTTTTTTTTTGCAATAATTTACAACAGATTGTAAGTGGTGATATTTGACATAAATATTGACTACCTTTTTTCTGTAAAAGTAATTCATGAATAGCAGCTTAGTTGCATAATTGGATAACACTTATGAATGGCCTATTGCAGGAATTTTCAAGTGTTTTGGGACAAGGGCCACTTTTACCCAAGTTTTAATTTAATTCTTTTGCATTAGCCAGGCTGTCATTAGGGAGTTTGTTTCTTTAATAAAATTTGAGGCTCCTGGGATCATCTGTCTGCCATTTTGGTGTACGTTGTAGGCCTCTAATGGTCTGCGGGCCGCTGCTTGAGAACCTATGGCCTACCATGTGCATTTCTGACCATGCATTTTAGCCATGACTAGCTCTAAGCTCCTGAGTCCAATTCGGTATATACCAGAGCTCAAATAGGCCCATGGATCTCATTTCATGCTGGGTACACAAAGTGAAAAGGGGGCCATTGTAGCTTTGCCTGCCAGTGACCATGGCAGTGGTTTGGATGTACAGTACTCTCTTGGGAATCTAATCTTTCATGCTATGGTCATGGTGACCTAACTCATAAATAAACATGGCAGATGCAACAATCTCAGGTACTAATTGTACATCATTATACAGTTTTAAAAACTGCACTTAATGCAAACTTTGCCTAGCATACACTTTTATTTCATATCCATTCAACTATTCCCTGTGGCACTAGTTCATACTCTCAGCTTTGGGTCAATGGGTCTTATTGCAATTGTCAATTGTTAAACAATTTGTTTGTTGCAGCATGGAAGTCCGAGAAAGGACTTCCATGGTAGCCATCCGGGTCTACAGTGTAGGCCTTATATGCATGCACTCAGTGCTGTATACTTTTGTTGCACTGAATAGCATGTCATGAGATTTAAAGGGAAAATGCAGTCACCCCAGTCAGAGTTAGTATGCTCATCACTCTAGTTCATGAATGGCCTATTTTGAACATGTGACATATTTTTATTAGTGAATTGTGAAATTCAAGGAGAATTTCTCTTTGCATTATATACCTATTGTTTGTAGTAGTTCTTTTCAAAATGTCTTCAGAGGTGCTTGTAATGCAATAAGATAAAATTGGCAAGAGTTTGCTAATTTTTCAAAGCAAATTTTGGGGCAACTGCCTATTGCCTTTAAACTGAGTATATTGTACAATTCACCATGTTTGCTTTTGGCAGACCTATCCTCACCTGTACACATCATTCCATGATCCCACCAGGTGAATCAATATGCTCTGTTTGCTAGGAGACTGATCAGGTTCAGTTACAGTGTCTTGTAATTGATTTGTCCCTTTAACAAGTGCAGCTAGCCTATGAGACAAATCACAGTTCAACTCTGTTCTGGTTGGTACAGATAAATTATCTTGAGATTAATTCTGCAATGGCCCTAGAGTGTTTAAGCAGAATTAGGCATTGTGAATTTTAGGGCATGTCTGTTAATAATGTGCACTCTAGATGTATGTAGTATCTGCTCCTGAAGAAAGTATAATTATGAAGAATCAATAGTATAAAGTAGGCTTTCAAAGAAATAGTTTAAAGAGAAGATGTTGTCACCCCAATTACAATTAGTACACCCTGATATTTTAATTCATGGATGGCTGTTTTTTATCATGTGACAAAAATTTATGGAGAAAAACTCCTTGCTTTACCTGTTGCTTCTAATCTTTGTAATCAGAAACATTCTTCAGAGGTACTTTTATGGCAAATAAGAGGAGATTTTCAAGAGTTGGATGATTTTCCAAACAAATTTTGGGTGACCCTTATTCCCTTCAATCTGTATTGCAGCAGCAATTTGCATGCGAAATATTCCACTTTAGCTTAGGGCACAATAGTGGCAATCAAACCTGCTTTCCATGCATATTTACATAAGAAAGAGACTCAATATGTGCTCCATATGCATTTAATGCTATTATAAATCATATTTGTGCTTCCTCACAGGGCAAAACTACTCTCACTTCACTTTAAATTGAACATGTTCCCCTTTGGTCTTGCTAGTCATGTGTTGTTTTTTTTTTTTTTTTGTATTATGATAATTTTTTCAGTGTATCAGTGTTCCAAATTTGAAATTGCTATGTTTGTACAGTGTCTTTGGTTTACCTTTAATATACAGTGTTTATGTTCCAAAATATGAAAGATAAGATACAAGGAAATACTGTAGAGCCATATTTTAAAGTTGTAGCTGCTATAGGCAAGGAGGACTGCCTGTGCCCTTGTATGTGTTTTATGGTTTAGTGTGTACAGTTTGGTTTGTAAAAGTTGAAAGTTATATGCATATGGACAAATATTCCGTAAATCAACTTGGCATTATAAAATACAGGTATGCACATTTTCCCCATAGTTTCATATGTTTGGATACGGGAAAGGCTCAGTCTATGTCACTCCTCCTTTACCTCCTATTTACATATTATTTCCCTAATTGCCCGCAATTCCAAGGCAAAGAAGTTCGTGTTGGGCAAAGGAGAATGATGCTTGGGAGATAGGAACTTCTTTGCAATTAGGGAAATACATAAATAGGTATCATCACTAATAGACTCAAACCAGGTAAATTTTGGGAATTTTGAGATGTACACAGCGAGTCTAACAATTTCAACTTGCTCTTTAATTATGAAAACAAAATATTCTTTCTAAAGAGGTCTTAGGGAAAAAATAATTATATGTTGACATATTTGGAGATTATAGTTGCAGCTCATTAACATATTAGAAAATGGCTATTTTTCAGAACTTTTATCAATGCACATAATTTTCACCATTTTCGGAGGGTAATATGTAGCAATGCTTAAAAACAGACAAAGTGGATGCACCCTAATCAAGTTTTTGCTCAGTAGACCCTAACATATTAAAGTATGTTAAAGTCACAAGTATTCTGAAAGTATTCAAAGTTGTCTATTATTAAAAATTGTTGAAAAATGCTGAAACTAAAATTTTTTACCTTGTTTGGTCCTTGCTTTTATGGGGAAAGTCTGTGGTAATTATTAATGAAATAAGAGGTACCTGTATCATCAAGAAATGTTCACAAAGTTGCATTTTAGGTATGACTAGTGAATTGTTTGATGTAAGTGTGATATAAATGTATATCAAGCAATTTCAGATGTACTGCATGCATCCTCTGAGCATCATTGAATGGCGTTGGCTTTTTTATTACCAACCTAAACAAATAAGCAAACAACGTTTTTGGCAAAGTCCATATAGTATATATACATAGTCAATTTTATGAGTTCTAAACCAAGCAGCCTGGGTGCAATTGCTTCAAAGCTGGACTTGTCTGTATACATATGAGGCTTGGTGTGTGGGACAGTGTTAGTTGGCACTACTGTAGGTCTCAGAATTTGAGGGGGAAATTTCCCCTTCCAAAATATTTTGAGGGGGACTTTGCTTCAAAGAGGGGGAATCTTGATATGTAATATAACACAAAAAGTCATTTTTGCCCAACAGGTTTTCCCAACAGGTGTGGAAAACTGCCACACGTACATGATTTTAAAACTTGTGGGATTGTTGAGATGAGTCTGGGAATTCTGCAGTCCCTTTTCTCAAGGGCACGATTTGTTCACAGTATACTGAGGGGGGGGGGGACATTTTCAAATAATTTACTGTGTGAAAAATCAAAGTCAATGGGCAATTCTTCAAGTATTGGGAGGGGGGGCATGTTCCTCCTGGGATTGCTGCCCATGTCCCTGCCTAATACAAACACTGAACTGTGGGTGGCAGCCCCACTGAACAACAATTATTGATATCTGGGCGAAAAATTGTCATGTTTCGGGAAGAAATCCATGTCACTGTTTTTTGCCAATAGATCTCCACCCTTTTTCAATAGCCAAATGTTACAAAGGATTGTGGGATTGAGTTTTGGTGTGCCATGATTAGTAGAACATCAAGCAGTCTCAAAAAATGAATAACTTTTGAAATGATGTGTTTTTATGAAGGTGTTACATATGATAATTCAGTCACCAAGTTGGTGACACCTCTGAGAAGCAAATTACAGTACCATATATTTCATAGGTGCTCCAGTCATGGGTGGTAGGCCTGTAGCCAGCTCTAGAATGGCCTGCGAAATATTCATGTAGCCCATAATTTAAGTGAGGAAGCAATGCTTTGTGTAAATTTAGACCTGGCTACTAATTAACTGAGAAGTATGAAATAAAGCTCCAGTAAAAGTGGCCAATGAGCCAAAACACTTAGCTAAGCATCAACTTGTAAGAAAACTAGAGGTTTGTACTTGCAGGCAAGTACAGATCAAAGCCCGTAAAAGTTGTATGAAACAAAGATAAAAATCCCAAATATTTGCACCATGAATAGTTGATTTCTTGCTCAAATAAATATTGAGTAAAGTACAAAAAGAGGCAAATGGCCTGTCTTATTCACTTCTCAGAGCAAAGTGTTCTGTTGCCAACAATACTTTACCCTCTGTGTATGAAACGTATCTCCCAAACAAGCAACAGACGGGAGTGAAAAATGTTTCTACCACAGATTTGGGTCTTTGCACATCCACAGTTAAAGCTGAGACATTGGAACATTTTTAGGGACTGATCGGTGTGTTAAGCAGAGATTTTGAAGATGTTGTCTCAGTGTCAATACCAGAGTTACCCTGTGTAGTGGCATTCTTCAAGTCTAAGACTATTTTAAGACAGATCACGCTAAGCTTAATATTTGACAAAAATCAGAAGAAAGTCGCTCCATAAACAGCTTCTCGTTCTTCCAGATGAAGACTGCCTACTTGTCTCATATATACTGAATATTTATAATGGAACATGTTAAGTTCTTAAAATCAGAATGTGCAAATGGTTAATCTTGATGAGCAAATATGACTTTCAGCCTCAGACTTTGAAAAACAGTAAAAAAAGTTGTTTTTAACAATATTTTGTTCACTGTAACAGAAGAGATTTATACTGTTTTTTCCATTCTTCAGCAAAAATCTCTTTTTACTGGTAGGCCTACAGTTTTTACCTCTAAAATTCACTGGTCAGTTAAAACCACCTGTGGTAAAAACTTCCAACCCTGAGTGCTATTTATATTAAAGGTTCGGTATATTGCTAGCTGATATTGTATCCTGCTCTTACTACTTCTCACAGACAGCAATTATGCCTTGTACTCTGTTTGCAGTTAATCCATCTATGCGTGGTATCTGTATGCTAAACTTGATGCATCTTTGCCTGGTATTTGAAACTTGCCAAACAGTGCATCACAGAATAGCAAACATTGATTTTAGTGTTCATACATTTGTTGCTGTCCTAAATTGACAGGGCTTGATTGAACAATGAGATATTACTTCTTTGCCAAATAACAGGACTGGTTTACTTTCAATCCAGTGCATAAACTGCATCATAATTGAAAAGACTTGACAGGTGCATTGTGGGTAAGGTTGGTATAGTTGTATGCTTGTTTCACCATTAAATACCAGTAAGATCCTGTTTTTGTCCAGAGATATGATGAAATATTGGTAATTTAAACAGACAAATAGCAGGGGAGAAAGTTGAGTCTAATTAGCTCCTCGTAATCTCCTTTTTTCAAGACCAATTTTCAGGTTGTGTTGACATGGCGAAGACAAGCATGGAGGAGTTAGGTTATAGGATGCCCTCTAAATGCATTTGATAGTTATTGCATTTAATATGCTACTTGTATACAGATATAGAAGGTAAGTATTGGAGCTTATAGACTCCCAAACCGGAGGAGTTTTGGGGAATGTGCTAACCAATCCAAACACAAGTTTTCAATTTATGGAAATTGTAAGTTTAATAATGTCCCATCTAATCTCATTCATTTACTTTCAAACATCACCTAGTTATGAAGGGAAAAGACAACTCACAAAAGTGGCTAGAGTTTATGTCACACAAGGTGATCTTTTTTTTTTTTTTTTTTGCCCATGTAAATAAAGGATAACCTAGCTATATTAGTATATTGCATTGTAGTAGGTCAGAATTGCATAGGAGGCAGACTGCATCACTACCACCCCCAGCCCTTTCCTTCAGCTACACTGGTGCTGCTTTGGTTCTGTATTTTCCTTACCTGACTGCTCATTGCATAAACTTTCTTTTATACTTCATTACCACAAAACGTTTGCATCAGTATTTATTTTGCTATGACATGGCGTGCATGGCTAGTATGTTGCTACTGTAGTGTAGGGATCGCTTCTGACATAAAAAAGGTGGAAAATATCCTCATGCAAATTAATTCATTACCCCCTAGTGACTGAAAGCATTGAGAGCAGCAGTGTTTATAAGAGAAAAAGTATCATAGTGTGGCAAAGAACACTTCATTAAAATGCAATTGAAAACCAGACAGTGTCTCAGACTTCATCTTTAATCTACATGCCAGTCACAATAATACCACACCAGGACCGTTGTTGCGATTTGTCGGTCAAATTTGCAAATAGGTGCCCACATCGAGCAGCCTATCTCTCATAGAGTAGTGCAGAAGATTGGCATTACTATGGCGATTGTTATTGGAAAGTGGTTGTCATTCTGATTTCAAGACAGATTCCTGTGAGGTATGTATTGGATTACCTAATGTGACCTTACCTTCGGGACATGTTTCAGAGACCTTTTGAAGGGGTTACTGAAGGTCATATACTGCAAGTAATGAACTGAAATGCATGGAAGTGTGATGTTTCTCACTTCTCAGGTTTTTTTAGGGGAAACTGGCTATGTATAGCTGTTTGGGCTATTACAAAATCGGCCTCTAGCTGTCACTCTGTTCATCTATAATATCCGTCAGCAGTTGTTCAATTAACTCTAATACATTCATTTACCGATGGATTTGATGAAACTTTGAAACAGTGATCAATGGGTGTGGGGCAACTTGTGACCAACAGGAAGTGGAGGTCACAGATCATTCACTGATCAGTACAGGCTATTATGTGAAAAATTATGTGACTCCCTTCTTGGGAATTGAACATTTTTTCCAGTCTTGCTGGATCACAAATGTTCTAAAAAATGTGACTTTTATTCAGACTACAGGTTAAAGGGAAATATTGCATTTGTTTCACAGAAAATTTTCAGATTTTTTAAACCAATATTAGATGATACAAATGATAGACAATTCAAAATTAGGCAATACAGTAGCTTTCTTTTCAAGAAATAAGGCTCTCACAGGAAGAAATTCGGTTAATTTTTGCACAATAGGAATTTGATCACCCAAACTTTCGAAAATTCAAATGATGCAACATCCGTTACTCTAGCAGTGCATAATATTTTGAGGAGATAAAGATATTGCTAGAGTTCATGTGTGAGACTGAACGATTTAATTATGATTTAAGGTAGGTTCTTTGTAAGTCATGTTGGTGCATTTTAAACGCAATATTTCCCTTTAAGTATGTTCTTTCCACATCTAGATGCTTGTGATGGAAATTGTATTTGCTCACACTTCTAGGTTTTCACTTTGTTTTTTTCCTAATGATTATGTGATTACCCCAAGTATTTGAGCAGGTGACAACCAGCTTTGTGCTCACATTTAATTAAATTTCCAATTAGGTATGCCTTGTGTGAGGGGATCTTCCATAGTATAACTGGAGATTTACGGAATGAATACAAAAACAGATGGTTGACTGACAAAATGCCCGTATATTTGGAATGAAAACAACCCTACAGAGGTTTACCTTAGAGTACATTCCAAATATCAAAATGATTAAAAATGCCATGGAAACAGAAAAAAGCATTATAGGCTGAGATATGGAAGAATTCAAATATTTAAAAACTGATGATAAGTAAAAGCATGGTAGAACATACATGTCTTGAATTTCATTACCCCAGTGCCACTCTTTTGGGCCAGTCTTCCTTAGGTGCCGACCAGGTAAAGTTATTAGTAGTGTGCCGTCTGACATCCATTGTGGTATTTATACAGTACGTTGTACAGGAAGAAACAGCCATTAAGGCAAATTGCTAAGATGCTGCCAAAATTTCAAGATGCGGCATATTGCAGAATACAGCTCTAGGTGGTATTTGGACATGTTTGCAAAGTGAAAACCAGAATGCGAGGCATTCACACTTGCGAATCTAAAACTGAGGGGAAGAAGATATTTCATATATCTGCGCAGTGATGTGGATCCAACTGCCAACCACTAGCGTAA
Source organism: Holothuria glaberrima (assembly GCA_009936505.3). Classification (NCBI taxonomy): domain Eukaryota; kingdom Metazoa; phylum Echinodermata; class Holothuroidea; order Aspidochirotida; family Holothuriidae; genus Holothuria; species Holothuria glaberrima. The sequence goes on from WURT03307139.1 coordinate 10,704, forward strand.
AAATCTAACACAGTATCCAATGTGCCATCCAGAACAGCTAAAATATAATGAACTTTAAATAATATATAAACTTTGTAAAGCACCTTGCGTGAATAAATGCTAAGAAATGTGACAGGGTGATGCGTCTAGTGGAGGGTTGTCTTTTATGTTATTGTCTTTAACGACGGGAAGTGCTCACTCGAAGGTAGCACTTTCATGTTTAACTGGGGATTGTTCAACAGTTCGGTAATCACCCTTTGATGGCCATGAACGACACTGTAAGTAATGTTACTGTGGAGCTTCAGCAGCAATGACTTGGATGTAGGCCTAGGCATCCATAGGCTAAAGCGGTATAGACTACTGAGGCTTTTCTCAATCTGAAAATTATTCCTGTGTGTTAGTACAAAAAGCAGGCTACACAAATCTGCTCTGTGCGTAATTGCTGTATCATAGTCATCATGGTACAGCTAGTATAACCAGTCAGTTGAGCTCTCACATTCATGTCATTCAGAACATGAGTCTAGGGAGAGGATGTCATCCCTAAACCCCAAAATATGGTCATTAGTACTCCCTTGTATGATATCCTTGCCATAAGTACTTCGGACATTGCTTATTTAAGAGGCCATTTAACCCTAACCTAACCCCTAAACTGACTTAACCCTAACCTTATCCCTATAAACCAAACCACAGGCATAATTGAACCTCAGGTGGAACCTGTGACCAAACCCCGTCTTAACAATAGGGTAACGTCCTCTCCTTAGTCGCATGTGTCGTTCAGACCACCTTGTAATACATCCAATCCATAGACTGCCATCACTGATATGAACACACAGTAAGCTGGAAGTGTTACATAACCTACCCCTAAGGAAACCCTAGATTTGTACAAAATACTCTAAATCAAAACCGTATTTTGTAATTATTGTGATTTCATTTTAACAATAAACTAATTTTGTATTCACTGAACCCTTTAAAACGTAGTTGCTTGATACTATTGCTTAGTTCTGAATCTAAATAGTACTTGTTGGGGGAGAGTAAGCACATTGTTTGTAGTAGCAGTCTACAAAATGGTAAAGAGGTGATGAAGCTTTGAATTAGACTTAGGACAGTCACTTGGAAGGGACAAAAGCATAATTTTCTCTTCAAATTAGGTTGACAATCATTTTTTTGTCACTTAACTTGCATTTATTATGGTTTGAAAAAAAATTACAATATGGTACAAGAAGTACAGGACATAACAAGACAAGAGAAATGTCACCATATTGGACCTAACGACTGTTGCAAGTCCGAAACACGACAGATATACTTCGGTATTCGCTCGTAACCAAGAATTGTTTTTCATAGCAGTGGGCGGATCTGTCACAGTCATGTAGAACAGTGTGCCTATTGTGTTTCCTATTTTCAAGCCTGCTTCAGTTTGAATAAATTCCTTTTGGTTTCTACCTGGAATGCTTTCAGATGCAGGGATTTTGCATCTTCAAAATCATTGAAGTGGCATTTTATAAATATTATGGTAACATTACATCAATGTGGTACAGGCAGAAAGTAGAAAATCCATATTAAACCAGTCAGTCTTAAAAATAAGCTCTAACAAATTACAGAAGTCTACTTCCCAAAGATATTATGGGGTTGGTCAGTCATCTGGGTCTCTCCACCCTAGCAACATTGAAATGAAAACAACAACTGACTGCAGTATGACCATATGGAACCAGTCAGGCAATGTGTTTCTTTACCAATGGTGGGAACACTTTATTTATGGGCTACACTGCAAAGTGCAATGATTGTTTTCACTCCAACAGATTGTTGTCATGGGGAAGTAATGTTTCACTGACCCATTCCATTCTTTGCAATAGTCATGAATGTTGCATCACTTGAAAATTTTGGATGAACAAACCTGTACCATATATGAAATAAAAGACAATGATGATTTTCTTCTGTGAGAACTTCATATCTTTTACTAAAGTTTAATACTCAGCTACTGAACATTGTTGAATTCAGATATTCAAATAATTCCAACATATTTTGTATCAGAGGATCCTATATTCTTAATGTATCATTGTCGAGTAAAACTGCTGCTTTGGTAACGTGTCCACAGACCTTTAACCTATACAGCAACTGGAAGTCGGATGTAATGCTAGATAAATGATTCCCTCCCCTCCTTCTTTCCAGTTTCCTGCTTTCAGTTTTATGTTCATGCTTTGCATGATCAAATTGCTTCTTCAACAAAATGTGGCTGAAGGAATGAAAAGTGGGAGTTTCTCATACTTACCTGTACATCACACAGGCGTATGCTCTAGTTTGATGGTATATGAAATGTGAACATGTAGTTTGTTAGAAGAGATTTTACAGCTCAGTTTGTAACCAATGTGAACATGTAAGTGACACTTCTGAATTTGGCAAATGCAATTTTAGTAGCAGATGGACTTAAACCGGCAGCAAATTAACTTAGATATACTGTAGTGACCTTCCAGGATTTCTCTCAAGAATTAGTTGACCTTTTTTGACCTTTTTTACCTCATTTAAACTATATTTCCTTTTTATCTCATTTAGGTCGAGATCGTTTGGAACATCTGTCTCAAAGGCCATCACTGATGCCGTTAACAGGCTAGAGGTAACTTATTTCTTTTTCTTCAGTTTGGTAGCTCACATGCAACTCAAAATCGAGGGCTGAAATCCTAACCAAAATCTGCTGCATTTTGCTTTGGGGGGGGGGGGGAGCTGTTACGTATTTCTATAGACCCGTTCACTCTGAAACAATGTTTTCTCAACACCATTTCTGTGTGGGATGGAACCGTTCACCCAGAAACTTTTTTCATTACACAATGCCTGTATGAACGGTTCCATAGAAATATATGCAAGCCATTTGCTTTGCGGCTTCTTACCACAAAATGCAGCAGATTTCGGCTTTGGTGTGAATGCATCTTTACAGTGCTTTAGTGAATGACAGCTAATTAATTTGCAGCTAGTCTTGTTCATAGGTCATCAGTAGATTCATTATTTGATCTGAACAGGTTTTGTAGGTAATTGTATATATGGGTTTTTAAAGGGTATAATGTCAGATAGTTGATAATAAGTTATCAATTTGACTCAGCCTCAACCCTTTTTCCAACAACTACAGTAAGACTATAATGGCTAAATCCACATTTCTAACTCAGTATGTGGCTATGATAGTTTGAACACAAGTGGATTAATGAGCTAGCATTATGTTCAAGACTTATATGACTCTGGCAATTACAGTAGCTCAACTTTAAGTACAGTATTAAAAGCAGCTTCTACAAACTTGCTTAAAGCCACTTGACCAAATTTTTGAAAGAGCATACTCGTTAAGCTTTAAGTGCACACCCTTATTAAAATATGATTGCAATCTAGCATGGGATATGTTTATGTGATAATAGTGTAAGTGGCCAAATAGCTAGCTATAAATATAGAATGGAAATGTGAAGTGTAACACTTGTAATGGGTTTTACCATGATTTTATTTGTAGAAAAGGGGAAATGATTAATGATCTTCAAATTGTCAAAATGTGAATTGTATAAACATGTTTTCCATCGGGGGGGGGGGGGGGGGGTCTGCCAAAGTGTAAGAATAAGTATTAGTCGTACTACCAACTAGTTTGATTATTATTCTCTTTATACAGTTGACACTTTATAGTAATCATGGCCGATTTAAAATGTCTAATTTATGCAAGTCTGGCTGCCATCTGTTAGAATTATCATGTCATAACACTGCATAGCAGTTATTGCTAAATTTGAAGCGCCAAGTTCATAGACATTTAATCCTCATAGTACCACATGGGAATCTGCAAAAGACCTGCATTCTTCTTCCTATCATCTACAAGTCTGTTATTATCATCTACTGTACTCTGTCTCTCCTGTAATATGCTCCCCCCATTATCTGTCTCATGAATGTGTCAGAGAAGAGGAGACTTGTCAGATGAAAGTGTCAAAAAGAGGAGGAATGTCACTATGGAAAGAGATGAGGAGAGATAATTGATGAACATTTAATGGAGAGAAGGAGATGTGGAGGGATGTTTCTTAAATATGTATGAGAAATTCTTATCAATTTATGATGGTCCTAGAGCTCTCTAGGTTTAGGTGCCATTTGTCATCTTTAGTGACTCCTGCCTGATATTATGTGTCTGCTTCAAAATAATAGAAAATATATGAACACATTTCTACCCTATTTTGTAAGCTTAACCTTAAATCAATTTATGATGGTCCTAGAGCTCTCTCAGAAGGAGTCAAAGATGTGCCATGTGTCATCTTAATTGACTCCTGAAATTATGTATGTTTCAAAATAATGCAAAATATATGAACACATTTCTAGCCTCCTGTTTTTTAAAGCCTAAAGTACAAGAGTCCCCTACCCTTCCTTTGTGGGGCAATGACAGTATTTCATGATGGAACAAGGAAAAAACTGTGGTTTACTTTTGTGCAACCATAAATGCTCAGATTACATCTGGGTGTTAATAAAAGTCTGTAATACAGGAATACTTGGAAAGAATCTAGTTGAATATTATCACTTTTGTAATATGTAATTAATTCCTTAAGGTTTTTGTATAGTTCAGTCATAGCTAGTTATTGTGTTAAAAGCTTAGAAAGGAAAGGGATGTTATTGGAAATTGGTCATTCCTTTTGTACCATGAAAACACTCTTTGGACTTGTAATTGGAAGAGGACCTTGCCGGGTGACCTCTCACTGGGGATCACCTGGAACCACTGTGCTACTAAAAGGTTGCCAGGTGCTAAGTACTGCGGGTAAGTGGGGTTTACATATGTAAATGGGAGGTAAGTATCGGACTCGTAGATCCCCAAACCAGGGAGTTTTGGGAATTTTGTTTTCATTTTTGGTTTGAAAAGTAGTCAGACTAAGAAGTACAGTTGTACACATTTGTAGATGTCTGGTAGTGATTTCAGAACTCAGTTGATGGTTTGAAAAATAAGGATATTTCTCATAAAACTGAAAATTTATATTTTTTTTTAAAGCTGGAAAGGTCATAAACACACTTTTCATGAAGGCTAGGTGACCTGTTGGTATCAAGGAGCTGTGGCCCTGAGAATTACCATTCACAATCAAAATTGTTTTTTCATCTTTGTAATATCATAATGGCTACATATTTACACTTTAGTTACATTGTTATTTTCTAACTTCATAATTAGTGGCATAATGACCTCGGACTGGGTGCAGTGACATGACTGCCTGGGTGCAATGGGCCCTTGTGAAAGGTATACCATTAACAAACAATGAAACAGTTTTAGGCCAGCAAAGTAGCTAGTTTTTGATGTTACAACTGTAGGCAAGGAACCAAACAGGCTTCATGCACTGATTGGGGCTTGTTGTCAACTGTATCCGTGCCACGGACTTCTTATACATGTGGACAGAGGATCACATAACCAACACAGTCGCCATTGTTTGAACAAATTTAGGCTTACCAAGATTGCCACCAGGTTATTGTCATTTGCCTAATTTGATGATGAATCTGCAATGTATCAGACAATTTCACAAACAAATGAATAGAAGAGCCAAATGATAGTCCTTCACTCTGTTGGTTGAATTTGATCTAAACTTGCATTCTTCAAAAAAGGTACATATTTCTCGCAAAAACTGTCAACTCTGAGCCACTTGAGCAAGTCCAAACTTTTACACAAACGTCAATGGCATGCAGCTACATTGGTAATCCTAAACATGCATGTACAGTGGCAACAGTCTACGCCTAGGATGTTAGTTCAGTATGCTCTGTCCATGTATACAAGAAGTCTGTGATCTGTGCTCATTTTCAATGCATATAGAGATTGCAAATGTCTATGTGCACTGCCAGCAGGGTCCTGTTGCTATTTCTCACACCAAGGCTGGACTCCCTCCCCCTCCCAGCAGTGCCACTTTTGACACCCTAGGCCTGAACTAAATGTCAACATCTTTCTCATGGCCGCAATGTAAGCAGAAAAAAAAGGGAAAGAAACTTTTTAATTTGATATAAAATTTATACACATTTCAAAAGTTTTTGACCAATTGTCATGCACCCAAGGAGGCTGAATGTGAATTCTGAATATCATTACACATGGGAAATGTCTTCCTGGGTTCTCAAGGTTACAGAAAGTATATTCACATTGCAGATATACTTACCCCTTGCTACATCTAATTTGCATAAGTCTTGTGTACTGCGCGCAACTTGGATAAGTAGTTCTAACACTGCGCACCATGTCCTCCATTTTAGTGGACAGCTCGTCCTCATTCTCCTTCCTCTGCAAAGTGAGGCAAGGTCAAAGCTCCCATTATCATTTTACATGTTACTGCCAACTACCAAACTTTTCTCCTGGTACAAAAAAATTGCCAGCAAGGCACTTTCCTGACCTTTCCAATTTTTTCCATCTGTCCTGGATTCTCGACCTAGAAGTTTCCATCAAAGTTTGCTGTAGCACCATCCTGGCTGAAGCCTGTTTCACTCTTCATCTGATATAATATGGTGCGATACATTATGACATGATAAAAATGTTGCCAGCCATTTCACACTACAGGCAACTTTTTTTTCCTCTCTCAGTGAAATTCCAATGACTGATTAGTCATGTGATCAAACAAAACAGCAATTCTATCTCATTATTGGTCACAAAAAATTGGGTGGAAAGTTGAAATTATTT